>JAIPRL010004359.1:0-38896 GCA_025469235.1 Pemphigus obesinymphae
TTTGTTTTAAACTTAACCAACTTAATGAAGTGATTGGTGAAAATTTACACCTAAAGTTTAGCAAATTATTCAGTATTGATCTACCTGTTAATCGCTGTCTTCAACGGGCGATGAACGACGTGAATATGTAAGATAGTGATTGGAGATAGAAGGGAAGAAAAGAAAATGATAGACTTGAACAAATGAAGTTGGTATATCATTGTATTGACTGTTGCTCTCTCTAAAACACCGACTGAGTTCTTGTCCTCTGAGGATGTGGCCACATTCTGGCGATTATGTCGCGCGCTCGAGTCGTCGAAGGGACACGGCGGCCAGTTGGTCAAGGAGTTTATCCCCGCTCATAAAGGTTTTTGTGACCGCTTATTCAGCTTATTTCGTATGTGTGGGAAAATGTATTTTTTTTATGGTAGTGTTAATTTCTTATATTTGCAAATTGTGCATCGGTCGTCTATATGTGCGATTTATACCGTGCATGTAATTCGATTGCGTACTCATACCCTTTGAGTATTGTCGGGCTGCGTTATTCTAAGTATAGTATTATTGGTAATATTGGCATTTTTTTGTATTCTGTTTTTTGTTTTCTTATCTGGAAAGTGTCTGGTGTATCCGAGAGCAGAGTAGTTCCATACTTTATTAATATTTTTTTCATGTACATAATTGTCGTTATCTTGCTAGTTACATTGTAATATTATATTTATGAATATTTGTACCTACTTATTTACCACGCGTGCATAATATAACAATATAAAATTACCTTAATAAGGAAAAAGTATAAATTTTGAACCTAATTATCTAACCATTCTAACCTATAAAAGCATATGAGCCTAATGTATAATAGGTATTAGTTTAGATAGACTATATCTATAAAATTAAAAATGGGACAAAAAAAGAGGTTATTCGTGTAAAATTTTGACAAAAATTCGATGAATTACTTAAAAAAAAGCCAAAATGTCAATAAACAAAGTGTATTTTCCCTCAAAAATTATAAAAAATACAAGACCTTCCTTCAAAAACGGGACAATAGGTATCCTCTTGGAAGTTTGTCTAGACAATGTGACACAAGATATACAGAATATATAATATATAATATATATTATATATTATATTATAATATATAATATATAATAGAAATACAGGATGTATGGTCACCATAAAACTCATAACTAATTACAACTTGGAATTGTTATTAAAATATATACCTAGTGGAAATTATACTAATTAGTCATGTACACTATACACATAAAATAAAATATATAATAGTATATAAGTACATCTGTCATTCCTATAGCATAATTAACTATTATATGTAGTATTAAAATAAAATATAAATACAGCTAGATATGGTGACAAGCTCAATTAAAGTACACTGGAGCTCATTTTACACATATTATTCCGAGTTATTTTAAATTAATCCATTATACCGCACTACCATATTATAATGTGTTTAATAATAATCAAGGCAAATGCGCTTAAAACAAAATAAAATCTATGTAAAATATTATACTATTTGCGCCAATATTTTATTACTGCCTACAACGTTAAAATACTTTTACCCAAACCAATTTGATTACCAATGAAATATCATACGTAAAGTACATGGGTAAAAAAGTTGTTATATTATAAACCCGAAGTCACAATATTATATACTTTTATTTTGCGTATACGTATTTCAACAGCTATGTTGTCATCTTTAGCGCGTACCAAAAAAAGTTTTTTTTTTTAGTTTTTTTTTTTTTTGGTACGCGCTGTAGATGACAACATTGTTGTTAAAACACGTATAGTCGTATACGCAAAATAAAAGTGTATAATATTGTAACTTCGGGTTTATAATATAACAAATATAAATAGTCAGTACTCATGTATATATTAATAGGTATAAAAGTATTTACCTAACTATATTATAATGAAACAGAAAAAATAAAATAATTTAAAATCACGTGTTAGTTAATATCTAGACACCATGTGTGCATTTTTGTGTAAATATACATTATAACTTTCCAAACTTATTTCCGTAACTAATTTCGTAATTTAAATCTGTACACGGGAGTGTTAATTTTACATTGAAATAATAATGTGGTGGCCCTCAATATACTTAGCGAAAACATATCATGGCAAATAATTCTTACATGAATAAAAAAAAACCATTTCATGTATTCCTTTGAATAAAATTAATTTTAACTTTATAAAATTGTTAATTTAAATTATCTCAAACAGTCAATAAATATATTAGCACTCCGTATGCCAACATAGCGTTATTCGACTATGACGAAGTAGCGGGGTAGAAACTGATCACCGCCGGTAAACGGTCGACTAGATCTTCGACTATCTAGATTCCCATATATTTTATAGATCTAACTGACCCAACAAAAAAAGATCTAATTGACTACAATAATTATACAGAGATTTAATTTTCTGTGAGTTTATATGACCATTTATGAAAATATAATAAACAAAACCATGGAACTACGAAATGAATGCACTGTAAGTTATTTTTATCATACCCATTGCCCACCACAGGATAAGTTATTTTATTATAATGTATTTTATTTTATTTTACAATAGGTATGTACCATTTTAAACGCGTATAATAGTCAATGAATTTTATTATGATATAATATACCTATTATCTATATAGGTACATTTTATAAGTATTATGTACCGACATAGGTAGAGTAGAACCGTTCTATCCAGAAATTATTTCAGGGGTGGCAATAATTCCCGCAGAAAAATGTATACACCTCCTCCAGGTCTATAATCACAATATGAATTTTTAATATTATTTAAACTCCTTGGAGGTAAATGGAGATTTACTTGTCTTCGGAGATCTAAATGACCTGGGGGATCTACTTACTCATGAATATTTAGATGTCCGGAGATCTAGTTGACCTACCGTGGTCTAGATAGTCGGGGATCTAGTTGACCTGTCACCCTATTGTAGTCAATTAGATCTCTTTTTCGTTAGATGAACTAGATCCCTACGTCAAGTAGATCTTTTTTTGTTGGGTCAGTTAGATCTAAAAATATACGGGGATCTATATGGTCGAATATCTAGTTAACCATTTACCACCCTGGAAGGGATGTATAAATTTTATCCGTTGGAAGTAATGCCACCCCTGAAATAATCTTTGGATAAAACAGTTCTATACCTTTCACGATACCTATGTCAGTATATAATACTTATAAAACTTACCTATACAGGTATACTATTATACACGTATAAAATAGTATGACGTTTCTATTGTAAAATAAAATAAAATAGGTTATATAATAAAATAACTTTTTCTGAGGTGGGTTATAGGTATTATAAAAATAAGTTACAGCGCATTCTTTTGGTAGTTCCATATTTTCATAAGTGGTTATATAAACTCAAAGAAAATTAAAAGTCTGTATAATTATTATAGTCAATTAGATCTGTTTTTCTTTAGATCAACTGGATTTCTATGTCAAGTAGATCTTTTTGTCGGGTCAGATAGATCTACAATATATACGGAGATCTAGATGATTTTCTATCTAGATCTATAATTCTATCTATTCTATCTATGGTTATTTGGTCTAGTTGACTCTTTATCGAACATAGATAGTACTGGAAATATTTAGGCTAAAAATATTCTTTAGTAATAATAGATTAAATTAAATACGAATAATTTTATAAATGGTATAGGAAACGGCATATGTTGTACAACGTAAATTAATATTTCTAACATATGTATTGAAAAATTCTCTAGGCCACGCGTATACATTTTTTGCCACGATAGAAATTTTGAAATTTTCATATCGGAATGTCTTTTAAAAATAATGTAAACATTTTTTTTTTACTTTCACATTTTGCCAAAGAAAAAAATGTATCTACCTACACAAGAATGCTAAGTGCAGATGACCATGTGCAAAAAAATGTACACATGGCAGTTAACGTGTTTTAAAAAAAATTCTACTGTTACTTGTTTGAAAATAGAAAACTCGGCAAATAAACCACTCGTAATTTTTTAAACAATTTTTATTATTTTTATTATAAAATATAATGTTATATATGTATTTATCAGTATAATATTTTTTGTTATGCTTTTCTGATTAATCATGTTTATGTTAATTAAAATTACATATTATATATACTATATACCTACATATAATATTATGTTTTGATAATGTTAACACAAAGCATTATCTAATAATACCCAATCAGTATCACGCCCAATATTTTATTAATACCAATAATATCGATATAATATTATATTGATTTACGTAATTACATTAGGTATACCTATTATATTTTGTAAACTTTGTTTCCAATATTGCGCGATGTACCTATATTGAACATTAGTGATCATACATTTTATACACGATCACATAAAATTGCAATAAAATATATTTATGGAGAAAATAATACAGTTTGATAAATATACAAAATATAAACTTACGATATTAATCTACAAAACTAAAGGAAATCGTAGTTTACAAAATAATTAATCATTATCAATGATTTAACTACCACAGTATCAACAAAAGTCCATTTTGTTGTGGTGGAACTGGACTGTTTTAAAAATTTGAAACTTCCATAAATAATAAAATATCAATTAAAAAATAAAATAATTCGTATTTTTTCATTTTGTCAAAATACACATTTATCATTCCATAAAATATAAAAAAACACCACCTAATATATTATATAATAATATAAATAATTTCCAATATTCAACTATAAAATATCGATTATAAATTATCGATATCTATTCTAACTTTTATCGAAAAGGTTTAACTATCTAATGCGGGAGGCAATTTGAATAACCTTTTTTAAGTCAAAAAATATAGGAGCCAATTCATATACGCCGATACACAGCAGTTTCAAGTGCGTATTTACGCTTACATTTAACCGTATTCAACATATTTTCGAGTTATCAACGAAATTGTCGATTATTTTTTTACACAAAAATCTGAAATCATATTTTTTAACTTTAACTTAAATTAATGATAAATTGGACTAATTATTGTATGTATTAAGATTAAAATTAACTTGAAATTAGGTATTAAGTAAACAAATTAATCAATGTTATACGCCTTTTTTATTAAAAAAAAAATTTAGGATACAGATAAAAAAATATTGTATAGATAAAATATTAGAAATCATGTTCATTTCAATCAATTTATCTATAAATCTTTAGGTTTAGTAGTAAGTCACATTCAATCATGTTTATTCCTGATTTATTCTTAAACATATTGTTTATTGGTTCATATTGTTAAAATATAAGTACCGACTGAATATATTATTTTCAATAATAGTCAAATAATATTCACTGAAGTTTCGCTCAGAATCATTTAATAGAAAGAAATAATATATCCTTGCTTTCAAATTCAATTTATCTACCACCAGTATCCTACTCGACGAGCGAATTAATTCCACCCCCTACTGACCGACATATTTATTATAAAAATTGTGTGTTACCTACTTAAAATCTATTTATTTGATAGATATAGTTAAACATATTGTACCCCTATATTGTCAACATATTTTAAACTATATTAAATATATTGGGTATGTAAAATAAAAAAATAATATTTAGAACAAAAAAAAAAAAAAAAAACGTTTACAAAAATCAAATAAGTTAAAACTCAATTATCTTAATTTTTTTTTTTTTTTGTTTAATATAATATTATGTAGTTGATCATAGAAACTTGAAAATGAAACTTTTTTTATATAGTCTTTACAACAAATATTATATGTTTGAAAAATATATTAAAACCACTTTATTTGAGTATAAGTTATGATACTTAAAATACGAATTTCATTAGAAAATAATGTCAGAGTAGATATATCTATCTACTTAATTTTTTTAAATACGAATTTCAAAAAATAGGTAAGCACTACTTATTTTTTTCATTGTACAAAAATAATGAAAAAAAGTAGCCAGTTTTACGTCACAAATAAAATTTTCAAGACATTTATTATGTAGAATAGATTTGAAGTTTTAATTATTTTTTTAATAACACAATAATATTCTTTATTGTTATTCAAACATTATTTTATAAACTATTGACTTTAATGCTTTCATATATAAACCTTATACTATCACTTTAAAAAAATATATATATATTTCTTTTTCAAAATATTGCTTTTATAATAAGACTTCTGCATTATAATTTAATATAATATGAAACCTTTATCGACTATACATTCTTCTAAACTTTTTAGTTGAAACTAAAATTATACTAATTGGTTCATATGTGTGTAATAAATCTACACACATTTTTTTCAATACTAATGTTGGAAATAGAATATTTATATTATCACTATAATAATTATTAATAAGAAAGAAATTTACAAATTTTCAAACCCTCATCATATCAAAATAACACATAATATAACTTTTAGTTAGAAAAGCTCATTTAGATAGCTTGCCAAATTCTCGGTTTACAAAAGTATTTTAAACAATAATCAAAAAATATTATAAAACAAAAATAAAATTACCCTAGAAACCAAATCAACAATGTAATAAAATTATTTTTAAACGAATTATATCTATCTCCTGGTAACCAAATCAACAACGGTAATTAGGTAATTATGTACTAGTAACTATACGAACGGGTGGATGGATACAACGAGGATATATAATGTCTAAACTTATGTTTAGAAACCTAAAAAGTTATTCTTAACATGTTAACTGCGGTATTGGTCTAGTTGTGTGCTGATAACAGAACTGTAGAGAGAAAATCCGGGCCCGGCTGCAAGCCCTCAATATTTTTGTGGAACATTTATACGAATGACCTTTTTTCACTTATTCCGGTTATTAAATCCAGAATTATGCTCTCCAAATCACGAAATTACTTGAAAAAACACGGAAATAAGGAAAAAAAATTTTAAAAGTCATTTGTAAAAATATCTTATCTGCTTGCTTCTTACATGAGAAATGTATTTTCTTGAAAATATAGAATCCCCCAAAATCATCAGGTCCTGGAAAATCACCCTGACCACCCCTCTCGACAGGCCTGACTGATAAAATATTAGAGCATGTTTGAAAATGGAAAAACGTTGTCGGCGTCCACCTCAGAGAAGGGATTATATTTGTCGACATCCGCGCTCAACGTGCTAATATTCTTTAGTAAACCTACACAGATTCTTAATATATTTTCAGAATTGAAATTAGACCATAGTAACCTAATTTTGTCAGGTTTTTAGGTATACTCGTAATCGTCACATATTATATGTCTTTTACCATTGATTATATTATATTATATAATATATAATCAATGCTTTTACTTACGCGTGCGAACATGCGGGCAACACAGTGATTCCCGTACACTCACACACACACTAAAGATAGTTTACGTCTCACACAATGACAATATTTGCCTATGCATAACCCCATAAAGGGACATATTTGCAATGCCTTAATAGGGCCCCGTATACAGAATACGGAAAAATACTCCCAAAATGCAAAACTAATTTCTTAAAATTTTCAGATTTTTCTCAAACAATTTCAATAGTAAAAAAAAATAAAAAAAATAAAAATTGCCTATTAAGTACACGTAAAATAATTTTTTAATTATAAAAACACTTTTGTGGAATTATTATTCATTATTGAGCGTGTATAGAAAAAATTCTCAAGGTTCACTTTCTATATTTTCAATGTTCCTTGCCCTCCCGATGACTATGCACCTATTATCTATATGTTAAACCTGTCCAGCTTTGCCGAATCGTAGGCGTATGATTAGTATGTATGATAGCAGCAGATTTCTCACTGGTATTGTTTTTGGCTTTTTAAACTATCTTTCTTTACTAGCTGGTATTCATTTTAGAGTTCCTGCACACCGGACTAGAAATGTTGCTACCTACTTTTCGTGTTCTATATTTGTTCTCCAATTGTCTCCAAACTCACCTCTTATTACCTTATGTGTCGCGCTAATTATGACCCATCTTTTGACTTTTAATACAATTATTTCAGCCACTTTAATATATTTCTTTTTATCTTGGTTTTTAAAATATTATTTCTATAAGATATTATATGATGTATATATTATAATGTACTATTATGTAAATTTGGGCTCACACGTAAAACATTTAAATAAACAATGATACGGTGCTTTCTATTGAAGATCACCGTATCGTAGGTATAAACGGTAAGAACGCTGTGTTTTGAATAATTACGGTTTATTTTTTATTGGTACAAGTGGTCAATATTTATATATGTGGGAATTTGGAAGGTTAACTCAAACGGCGATACTCAAAAAGTGGTCGAACCGTAGTTAACCTTCGGGTTACAAAACGTAGGGATTGATTTAAACGAATTATCTTATGGACATTAGAATATAAATATAAATTATGTACAGGGTTAGGAGGAGGTGAGATGATTAGTGAAATTTATAAAGGGACTAACCAACCTCAGATACTCCTGGGTAAAGCGAACTGACAAAGTGCCTGTGTGCGGGTAAATTATTGTCGATCGCTGATGTATTCGATGATTATAATTGGATAGGTACCGCTGCGGATACTAGTTCAAAGGTGGCGCTGTCGAATTGGAGTTCACGACAGTGAGGTCATAATGAAGACGGTGAAATTAAACGGACGGCAGTTCGGAACGGTGCTGATGGAATGATGCTCACGGCTAGAGCGTCGTTAGGGTGACAGTCTAGATTACACGGACCGTAGTCCGGCAAGGTGCTGGTGGAGCGGAGCTCACGGCCTAGTCGTCGACTGATGTGGGTCAGGAGATGCCCGAACGATCAACTAACTTGGGTCAAAAAATCCAGCAACGTCGACTGACTTGGGTCAGGAAATACTGGAACGTCTTGAGAATATCGGCGAGTGATTTTTCAATGACTTCAGGCAGATATCTGGAAATGTGTCTGCTTGATGTTTTGAAGCTGGAGTGACATTTCGAATTGTGAATTGCGAATTGCAAGTAGGACGGCCTAAAAGCCTATAAACTATGCCAGACTGTTTAGCCTATACTAATGTTAGGAGCTGATTGAGTGGATATTTGGCGGAATAATTTAAATTTGAATTTGCTGGTAATTGTTCGTATGCAGTTTGTCTGTAGCGTTTTTAGTTTGGACCAATTAGATCTGGCCATCTGGGAGCCCCATGTTTCACCGGCGTATGTTATTGTGGGTCTTATGTACTGGAGGAAAATGTTAATCTTGGTTTTTGTCGACAGTGGGCTCTTCCAATTGAGAACCTGATATAGCATTCACCTAGTCTTTGTTGCTTTCGTCGTAAGATATTTGGTATGGAAATTAAATTGTAGGCCTCGGTCGAATATAATACCCAGGTATTTGGCCTGGGTAGACCAATCGACGGAGTGGCCGTTTACTTGTATGCGTGTACGAGGTATTCGGTTGTGGTTGAACATTATAGCGATGGTCTTCTGGGCGTTTACGCGCATGAGCCATTTTTCAAACCATTGTAGAGCTGTATCTATCTATTTTTGAAGTTGTATTATTGCCCTCTTAGGGTTTCTGTCTTTGACCGTAAACATCGTGTCGTTCGCAAACAGTGCGACCAATGCTTTTGACATGACGGGAATTTCGTTGGTGTATGCGAGGTATAGAATGGGCGAAAGACAGGAGCCCTATGGAATGTCTGCTAATGCTGGACAGGTGCTGGAGAGTACATTTTCGATCCTAACTTAAAAATATCTGTAGCTTAAGAGTGGCGCAATTAGTTTTAGGAGCTGGATCGGTGTATCCAGGTGTCTCAATTTGTGTACCAGGTCATACTCTGTCGAACGCGTTTTTGACATCTAAAAATATGGCAGCCGTTCGCTGCTTATTGTTGTGATTTGTGATGAGTTGGTCGGTGAGTTCGACCAGTTAGTGTGTGGTGGAATGGTTTGAATGGAACGCAAATTGTTCTTGTCTAATTTTATGTTCAATGGACGATGTTAATTTGTGCAGAATTATTTTTTCGAAAAGTTTGGATTAAAGAAGTTAGTAGGTGATTGGCCGGTAATTGGTCGGCTGACTAGGATCCTTGCCCGGCTTCGAAATAGTTATAAATATTGCTCTTTTCCAAATTTTTAGGAAGTACCCAATACAAAGGCATCCGTTGAAAAATTCTGGTTAAGAGGAGAATTGCGGGTATGAGCATGTATTTCAAAGCCTTGTTGGAAATGTTGTCCTTACTGGAGTCTTGCCGTTAGGTAGGCACTTAATTGCTAGTTCCACGGTACCCAGCGTGGTGTAGTCGCGGTGAACGATTACGGCGTTACGTACGATCTAGACGCTGAGGTCGACCTCGGGTAACGGGGTCCCGTGATTGGCTACAGATTGTTGTTCATATGCATCGACGAATGCTTCAGCTTTTTCGTTGGCCTTATAGAGTAGGTTGTGGATGCTTGTTAGAGGGTTGTTTGGTGTGGGTTTGTTGATTAGTTTCCTGTAGAGATTATATGCCGATCCATCGTTTATATTTAAGGTAGATAACAAGTTATTCCATTCTTCATCTTTGTGTGTTTTTAGCATCTGGCTAAATTTCTGACTCAATGGCAGCCCAATTCCGAAATAATTCAGGACCTCGCCTTCAGGAAGTCAAAACTCCTTCAAAACAATAGTAAATACAATCTCACATACCACATCAATTTATGTCACACCAAAGGAAGTTTGGGATATCATCAGACGCCTATCTCCATCAAAACCACCCGGCCAGGATAGTATAATAAATAAAGCCTTACAACATCTTCCAAAAATCGCCTCCACCCTTTTGGCCAAAATTTTCACGGCATGTTTCAGACTATCACACTTTCGCAGCGTGGAAACAAGATATAATAATTATGATTCCGAAACCTGGAAAAAATTACCTAATCCCTACAAACTATAGACCAATCTTCCTCCTAAATTCAATACCAAAATACTGGAAAAAATCATTCTAAATAGAATAAAACCTCATATCAAACCTAAAAATGAACAACACGCTTTCCGATCATGCCACTCAATAACGACCCAATTAATCACATTAATCGACGACTTAACCCAAAAATCACAAATATGAGAAAAAATGCAGCGGTGTTTCTCGACGTGGAAAAAGCCTTTGACCGCGTATGGTACAAAGGCTTAATCCACAAGCTATTCGTTTCAGATGTACCAATTCAAGTAACCAAAATTATAAACTCCTTCCTACAGGATCAATCTTTTAAAATAAAAATTGATGACCAACTTTTACTACCTATAACTATCGAGGCCGAAGTCCCACAGGGGTCTTACCTATCCCCACTTTCATACGTCCTTTACATAAATGATATGCCATCTACTCATCAAACAAAAACCGCTTTATATGCAAATGATACAATGTCTTATGCAAGTAATAAAAATTACAAATATGCAGTAGCTAACCTCCAAAAACAATTAAATTGCCCAGCCGAATGGATGACAAAATGGAGACTCAAGCTCAACGTAGCAAAAACAGTAGCAGTCATCTTTGATCCAAGCTCATCTAAATACACAAAGAAGCTTTTCATATAAAACCAAATCGTACATTGGTCACTTCCGGCAAAATACCTAGGATTCGTCTTGAACTACAACTTAGAGATAACCAAACATATTCATTCCACCTTACTGAAAGCGAAAGGAGCACGTACTGCTCTCTATGCTATATTAAATCATAAATAATTGTATATAATCCCAATGTCCACAAGATTGACAATCTACAAAATTTACCTAAGATCAATCATATTATATTCCGCATCAACATAGAGGCACCTAGTCAGCAACACTAAATGGAGAAAAATTGGGGCATTGAGACGAAACTTTAAGATTATTCAAATTACTAGCCCACAAACTAAGTACATCCAAATTCCTGCACCTTAGCAAATTAACCCAAACTAACTAAAACCTAGTATCCCGCAACCACCTACATCGGACCATAAGCCCCATGTAAAGTATTATAGACACCCATGAAAAGTCCAAAACAACAAGCCAACAACTTCACAAAAACACCCCAGACAGAGAGAAAAGATGAAAATCTGGCGCTTTATATAGGCCTCCGGCCGCTCAATCAAAGCAATGTAGGCAATATTATAATATATTTTGTAATATAATTTTGTATATTTATAAATTAATTATTTTTAAGATTTTTAAGATTTTTCCACGATTTCTTTCTCTATCTAACCAACTAATAATATATGAAATATACGTTAGATATTCTTATTACAACTGCATCAATTCTATTATTAGAGTAAATTTCCTTATTACCAAATTTATAGACAAGAACATTATCTATGTCGTAGTATCGTCTTTTTCTGAAATGTTAATTTTGTAAAGAGGTTATAACTATTTTTAAATTCCAATAAATTTAATAGTTATAATTCTCGACGCTATAGCACACAATGATTTAGTCTATAAATTTGGTAATAGGTAAATTTACTCTAATATTAAAAATGGCAAAGTTGTAATATGAATGCGAAACATAAATTTCCTATACCTATATTGTCAATTTGTTACACAAAGAAAACAAAAACGTTTGTATTGTTCTCTTAATGTAACTTTTTATATGCCAATATCTATCATACAATTTATGACATGTTTAATCAATACTAATCACTAACTAATATCAGTGGCGGTTTTACGGAGGGGGTAGATATTTTTAAACCTTTAGGTTGCATTATTTTAATATATATGATAAATTATAAGTAAATTATAAAATATAAGTCTATAATAAATTATTCAAAATAAACAATTATGATTCCAATGTTTTATCTAAACCACTGCCATTGAAGTAGATAACAAATAGTTGTTAATTGTTATTTACCTCTATAGTGTGTACTGATTTTTGAAATGTGAAGAAATTAAAAATCTTGATTTGACAAAATCGTATTTTGGCGTTTTTTCATTATTTTATATTAGATAAAAAAACTATTGATAAAATCGAAAAATTTCCAAAAAAATAACAGAGATATATGGTGTCTAAACTTATACTTAGAAATCTAAAAGTGAAGTGTATGTATGAAATATAAATGAAAAACAAATTTTGCCCTCCCCCTTCAGCATTTATCAAGAACTGCCACTGACCAATAGATCAGTTTTTTAATAAAAAATAAAAAAATAAATTTTGTGATAATAATTATTATAAGTTTGTAGTAGATATCCATGTTATAATAAAAAAAAAGGTCTAATTGCATTCTTTTAGTTTACCTAAAATAAAATTACCTTCAGGTAGTTTAAAATAATTCCTAGTCCAACTGAACTGGTATAATTACTTTTTCTCCCATTTATAACAGATAAATCTGGATAAGACTAAAATTTAGGGTTAAATTATACCTTCATATTATTATATTGATTATATTTTGGAATGGAAATAAAACCTTAAATCTAATTAAAATAAAATATTTACAAACATTTTACACCATTAAATTATTAAAAGTAAAACGGTAAAATTATTAGGCCTCTTAAATTATATTATTTTATTTATTTCAAAAATATTTTCCTTCTAATTCATTTCATCTCATAACTCCATTCTTCTTATCTGCCCGTAGTTAATGTACATAGTTACAATCGTTGATTTGGTTACTTGGGAAATAGATATTATTCGTTGTTTAATATTTTTATATTTTCATTTAAAATACGTATAGAAACCAAGAATTTAGCACACTCACAGAGCGGGCTTTCCTAACTTGTTTATTTAAAAATACGTTTAGAAACAAAAATTTTAGCACGCCCGTATAGTGGGGGATTTCACAACTTTTTTAATTTATTTAATTTCAATTTATTTTTCAAAATACGAGTACTCAAGATATTACTTAAAATGGACTTTTACTCATAAATCTATATTTTCAATAAATTTAAAGTATATTTGATTAAATTATTATTGTCAAAAGTATTTTTTTTTCAACTCGTCACTAAGGTTTAGATTGATTTGATAGAATAAAATACATAGCATATTTGTAAAATCCAGGATAATCGGCTAACAAGGATCTAGATAGTTTAACGTGATTTAACTTTGACAGAACACATCAGACTAGAATATGTTAGCCATCTGCAATATATTGATATCTTCATTTAATTTAAATACTTATAATTTTTACTATAAAATATACTTTTATCGATACCTACGACAAAATATTGACATATTAAAAATATCGACAATTATTTATTTAAAAAAATGAATACTCATATCTATATAAAAAAAATTTGGAATTTCCAAAAAATATACGAGTACATACAATGCAATGAATTTATTTTCAAACATATTGTTATTATCCAAGTTTTATGTACAAATAATCTACTTTAAACTTGGTAAATATTTTTTGAACAGATACAAAATAGGTTTAATGTCATAGATTAAATATACTAATATTATATCTATGATTAGTTAAACATTAATTTTTCTATTCAAAGTGTTTTACATGAATCGATAATAACCATGCTCGTATATTCATGCAGAGGTAGTAAAAAAGGTTATAAACGATACTGAAATAATATAATTTTGTACGTGGTTTAAGTTACAAAGGATTTAAAATTCGATAATGTCCAACAACGGTCAGATTGCAGGACAAGGAAAATTGTTCAACAGAACTGATTAATGATGGGTCTTTCGTTTAACCTCGGATGTGCGCCAAATTTCAAATTCCAGCGATAGTCCATGTATGTTTATTGTAATTTATAGAAAATACAAAAGACAAAAATAATTAATTGTTAGAGGGAATTAAAATGGTACTGAACTTTCGACTTGTCTTGAGAATATGTCTGAATAACATTTAATAAATATTAATTCAATAAAAAAAAAAATCATACAAGTTATCCAAAAATAATTTTTACAATAACATATATTATTATAATTTTTTTAGTTCGTTTTAAAAATGATATAATTTGTGGTTTCCACGCTCAGGCCCGACAGGAAAGGGGCTTTAAGGAATCATGATAATCCCTCACTCGGGAAATAAGTCGACAAAATTAATTCCAGTCCGCAAGTTAATGAAAAAAATGTATAACCTGTTTTTGTATTAATTTTATTTTTATTCTCATTTCACATTTTTGGGGAAATAAGTCAACAAAATTACTACGATAATCCACCACAAATATTTTTTAGGTACTGTCCAAGCTATTCTCTATTACCTATAGGCAGTGGAGTATTTATTAGATGGTCTAAGAGGGTGATAGGTCGACTAGATCCCCGACCATCTAGGTCGTTACAGGTCAACTAAATCCCCGGACATCTAGATCTTTATAGGTAAACTAGATCCCCTAAGTAATTTAGATATATGTGGTAATTTAAGTCTCTGCAGTCAAGTAGATTTCCATTTCTTCAATGAGTTTAAATAATGTTATTAAAAATGTACATTGTGATTATTACCCTGGAGGATCTAATTAACTTGACGAAAAAGAAATCTAATTAACTACAAAAGTACAACGATTATACAATGAGCATTTTATTTTTTTACAATAGGTACGTACTACTTTATACGCGTACAATAATCAATAAATTATATTATAACATGATTTTTTATCAATATACGTATTATAAGTATTATATATCAACATATAGGTACAGTATAACAAAGAACCGTTCTAATCAGATATTATTTCAGGGGCGGCAATACTTCCCACCGAAAAAAATGTATGCATCCCCTCCAGGGCAATAATCACAATATTAATTTTTAGTAACATTATTTAAACTCCTTGGAGGAAAATAGTGATCTACTTGACTGTGGAGACATAAATGACCTGAGGGATTTAGTTGAACCAAGAAGATCTAGATGGCCGGAGATCTAGTTGACCTATCGGATGTCACCTAATCATTGTAGGTACCACAGATTATATGATCATATAATCTGTGATTTTGACCTTTGGTACTATTGTAGTTAATTAGATTTTTTTTTCGTTTTTATTCATGCTAAATAATAAAAATTGTTCAGGTAATGCGAAATATTTTACAAAAATGTTCTGAAAATATTAAAATTAAGTGCATTTAAAACTAAAAATGTCGATAAATTCAAAATTCAAATTAAATATTCTGAAAAAGTGTTATTTACCAAAATAATGAATATACACAGACCCCGCCTTCTGTATTCTTACTATTGATATTTTTGACTTTTTATCTGCTAACTAGACGATTTTTACCCCTAAATATATTAAAATATATAAGAGTTATATAAATTATTGATTTTTATTATTTTTTGGACATCTGTAGAATAAAATTGAAAATTCGCCACTGTCCACAGGTACACTAGTCAGTAGGTTAATAGATATGGGTATCCTGAAATAGTACTTTCACATAGCTAAAAAAAAATTAATCGGATCTTGTATACCTATACCGTACAGTGTATTGTTTTCCTTTGAGTATAGCTCAAAGCTGAGGTCTTAAAACACCAACTGAAATTACGTAATTTAAGTTCTGGTGAAATATTTTTTCTTCGAAATTGTAACTTAAAATTACGTAAACAAACCGTTTGAAGTATATTAATATTAATATTCTAGAAAAATCACATAAATACATAGGAAAATACGAAACATTAACAATACATTTGAAATTACATACAAAAATTTAGGTGAAAATGACTGTGTAAACAGCGCAATCTATCGGTTACAAAATTAATTATTGCTACCAGTATTTCGTCAATTAAAAAGAATTTACAGTTAAAAGAAAAAACATCGAGTTGCGAAAAAAAATTATTACGACTGTTTTTTTGCCGTTTATTATATTAGTGTCATATTATAAATTATAATGTTTACGATAAAATCAGCCCAATGACCTTGAACTACATGGCCGCAATAAAGAGAGCTATTATTTATTTTTATTTTTTTACTTAATTTTTACTAATTTGTTCTGTGGTATCACAAATTTATATGATAAAAATTATGTTGCATTATAAAACCAGCGAACGCTGAGGAACGTAAACAATGAACATAACAATAAATGAATAAATATGATAATATTAATAACATTTTATTCAGAACCACTCTAAAAAAATATTTATGAAAGGGTGTGTATCCCGAAAATACCGAAAAAATACATCTTTGAAAATCAAAAAAAAAAATCATCAATTTTTTTCTAATTTTTCCGGCTACTAAATGCCGAATAATTTAGTTTTAATAATAATTCCGAAATACTTCCTTCATAAACGTAAATAAAAAGGTTATTAACGTTCTGTTTTTTCTGACTGTTTTCTATGGGGGGATCGGTGTAATCCTCCCCACACCCCAATCGGGATGATGGGCCTGATGATATGGTTTCTAAAAAAATGCTAATATGTTGAGAAAAATATTATTTTGTGTTTCGTCCCTTTTAATAAATCTAAATTATCTTTTATCAGCTATTGTAATATGTAAATAATTATTTGAAAACTTGGGTTATATTATGTCCATAACTTACGAATTCGTTATTCAGTACATATGCTTTTCATTCGTGAATCGTAATATTCGTTCGATATGTATTCTAAAGTATTTTCATCATTGGTATAAACTATATGAAACTAGGAAAAAATATCCACGGAAAAAAAATCTGCTCATAAATTATTAGATAAGAAAAAATATATCCAAGTACATAAGAATATAGTCAATATCATTTTTTTATATATCACATTATTATACCTATTTAGGTTATTATATATATTTCAAAAACGCCAAGTGGTCAAATATTCCGTCTTGCTTCCCCCCTCTGGGTACCCACGCATTTTAAACTAATTATTTATTTAATAATCATACTTATATTCATATAGAATTGACATAACAAAACTATCCAGAACAATTAATGTAGGTACTTTACCGTTCTAATAAGGTTATTTTTTTTTAAAACCTATAGGTATTTTAAAATTTTTAAAACAATTGTACAAAAATAAATTTGAATAACTAATTTTCGACTTATTTGCAAAAATCTATAAGATTATATCTGTATTGTAAAATCTACAAATATATAAGATCAAAAAAATAAAATAAATTGACTGGATATATTTTCCTACATATGCAGATACTTTTTTCTACCTTATTTTCGATTGGATAGTATTTCCACGGTTCTTTTTTCAAATTAAATTTTATAATATAATGTATATGATAATTTTTTTCATAAATCGTATAATAAATATTTAAAGGTATTTTTATTGGGAATTTATGTTATTTACACGATTCTAAAAAGTGAAGATAAAAGTAAAAACGCATATTTTGCAATAGTTTTTAATTAAATGACTATTTTAATATTATAAAACGGGAAGTGGGAAGCGAAGCCTCCACAATTAGATATTGAAAAACTATCTCATCCCCCCTTTGAAAATTCTTAAATATGCCTCTGAACAAATGTTGTGATTATCCAAAAATAAAATGTGTACGAATACGGGATTATTTATAGATTACTATTAAAATATATTTATTAAATTTTAAATTTTAAATTTTTTGTTTTCTATAAAATGTTTTCACAATTGCCTATTCAGAACTCTTTAAAAATAGTGGGTTAGGTGCCCTCTTAAAAGGACGTCATACGTATATAAATATATTCAAATATATTTTTAAAATGTTTTAAAAATAGCTTTGTGTCAATATAATTCTTTATTGTTGAATTTATCACGAAATTTGGTAAAAAAAAAAACCATGTTTAACTATTTATTTATTTTTTTTTTTTATCAACTTGAGAATATCATAAGAAAAAAATTAAATTAAATTATAAAGGATAAAGTTATCTAGTGCCTTACGTAATCAATTTTTTTATACGTATATTTTTACACGTTTTAATAGTTGTTAAAATATAAAAAAAATTGAATATTTTAAATAATTATATATCTTTAAAAAATAATATATTGATATATATTATACTAGATAATGTTATATTAGCTATTATTGGTTTTTTGTTTAATATTTCTAACATGTTTGTAAGTTGATAAAAATGAAAAATACTAATACATGTTTTTCAATACAAATTTGTAGATACAACGACCTCTTAACAGAAGATAGGTCATATTTATAAAATATTACAATTTATTAATGAAGATTCAAGATTGCTTAAAACCTAATTATTTTTTAATTAGTTAATATAATAGCTGTATAACAAAAACTAACTATATATATATATATACATAATTTAAATTATTTTTTTTAAATACCAATGTATTTATTTATTGTATATTATATGAGTATTTAAAAAATATTTTTAGTGCAATAAATCATCTACCCTGAAAATTATCCAAAATAAAAATATGTCATTTTTTAGTCATAACATTAATAAGTAATTTGGTTAGTAGTGGATTGTCAGTTTATACTTTATAGTTAGTACTTAATACCCATTTTGATCAAGATATTAAATTATTTGATTAGAATCAACCAAGTTGTTTGTTGTATAAATAATATCTTAAATGACTGAAAATGGAGTTTTTGGCGAGGGAGTGATTTAAGACAACACGCTATTCTCTAATGACCTGAACTAATTTCCACTGAATTCCCAACACCAATTTCTCATTATTATATCCTGTCCAAATAAACGTTAAATAATGGCCTTTTATTATACATTTATTTGTATATTTTGTTACGAGAATATACATTAAAGTATTATTAATAATATGTAAAACAATTTAAGATTATTAATTATTATAATTTAATATAAATAATAATAATCAGTATATCTACAACAAAATATGCTATAAGAATTAATAAAATATTCTATTATGTTATATAATTTGAAATATACTGTACCTATTAAATATATATATTAAGTATATTTTTTAAATAAAAATTATTTATATTATATAATCTCATAAAATTATGCTTACAATACAAAATATTAAGAAATCATGCATAATAAATTCGAATTTATTGTATAATAATATATCTTCTACAACATTATTTATGAAATTATTAGTATCTGGGTAGCTGCATATGTAGGTATTATTTTATGTATATATTTTACAGATATATTATTTTATCTACAGTTTCTTAAGTACTTAAGATGATATTGAAACCTATGCATTATATAAATAATTTAGGACAAAAGCCTGACCAAATCAAGACTAGGTAGGTACCTACTTAAAAATTTTCCAATTTAAAATTTGAAAATATATTAAAATTCTATACAGGGTTTTTTCAGACAATTAAAAAAATAAAATATTTATATTTTAGCTAACAAAGATGTAAAAGAAAAACATTCATTTTTGGAAATTAGTACAATTTCCAAACTTTTGTCATTTGAGAAAAAAACATAATATTAAACAATAATTAGTCTCACCGTTATCTAGTAAAGAATCTACATAATTTTAATATTCCAAAAAATAAGTTCAATTTGTATAGAATACACTGATTTTATATAAAATATAAGATTTGAGTGTGGGGGCCCTTTTAAAAAATAGTATACTAGATCCTTTATGTGCCAGACCAACACTGGAGGTAAGCAAGCATAGAGGTATATTAGAAGATATAGTATAAGAAAATAATTTGTAAATAGACCATTTCTCCCACAGTCATTGGTAATTAAGTTCAAATTTAAAAATGTGCACTATGGAAAAACAAAAAAATTAGCCATTGTAACTATTTATTAGTAACTACGGTCTATGAACGGACACAACAGTAATTTAAGGTGTCTAAACTTGTACTTAAAAACAATGAATTACAGTACAGCTCACAAAAATATGTGTATGGCATTAACATTTAGCGCACTGAGTAGTCATATCTCGTCAAAACAGTGATTCTCGAATCACTCAATTTATCCCGTGCTATCGTGTGCATTCTAAAAATGTGTTCACCGGCCAACAATCGTCAGTAAATAGCTAATATATTGCAAACATTTACCAACCTCTACTGAGATATTTTAATATCGCCCTAATATCACCCTCATAGGTTCATGAGCTATACTATGGTAAATATTTTTTAATATATGATTGATTTCTAGTAATATATAGGTAACGAAATATTTCGAACGAAACGAGAAAACATTTTTATAAGTCGTCGTTATTAGCACAAGTCGTCATTTTTATACTTCACGATCCCTCACAAATATTACTTATCGTCGACCCTGCTCATGACTATTACCAGTGGCCAATTTAAGAGAGAGGGATAAGTTTTATTTTTGTGTATTTTCCATTTTTCAAGGCGACACCACAACTTTTAGGCTGCTTAGTGTTATTTTAATATTTCCCTACAGGTTGATTGTCTATCAGTTCGAGCCTCAGTCAAACCCTCCTGTTTTCAAAAATTTCCTATGCAAAACCCCCTAAAACTAACGTATTTTCAAAAGCCTTAAATAAGTATATTTTCGTGCTTACTTGAGCACTAATTAATAATAAACAGCATTAATCAGTTATAAACTGTAAAAATATTCTTAAAACCATCATTCATATAATATATTATAGTACAATATAAGTAACAAAACTTTTAATACTAGGTATATAAAAATAGTGTAGGTAAATGTAAAATATAAAATATAAAATTAATAACGTCTATAAAAATCAATGGTGGAGTTACTCTGATTTTTATTCGCAGTTAATTATTCAATTTTTGCATGTATTTATAGTATAGTAAATAATCCATAAATATAAACTCTTATAAAATTGATGTTTTCATCTTTAACAAAAAGATTGATGCCTGATGGGATAATACTGAATACATAATATATTATATACTTAAATGCAATACTATAACCGTAATTGTATGTACATTAAATTTACGCCATACTTCAAATCTAATGCGATTTTCCAAAAATCCTCAACATCTGGTGTCATGCAATAAAAAAATGATATTATTGGTTTTCGAAATTGAACGAAATAAATGATTGTCTCTATATATATATATAGGTATCCAGATATATTTTCCATCCCATACATTTAGTAATTTATGGTAGTACCTATACTACCTATAGATATTACACAGTTTAGCGTTCAATTTTTTCAGTACCTACTCTAAAACGTTTCATTTCATCAGAATCTACCTATATAAATCTGACAGTCATTTTATAATTGATAGTTATTTGGAGATAAGTTAGATTTGAGGTTTTTAAAACATGGAAGTAAATGTGTAATAAGAGTTCAGATCATCATAACCATTAATATTTATCGGAGGTAGCTATGTAGGTTTTACCCCCTCCCCCTCTTAAAACACTTTTAAAACTATAAAGTATAATATTTATATGTGATATGGATACTAATTATACTATAAGAGAACATTTTAAAATAACATAAGGAAATGTTTGATTTCTATATACGTGTATATCGATTTAATATTTTTTTGGCATTATTATTATTTGTTAATTGTTTATTTATTTTTTATTTTAGATGATACTACTTTTTATTTAGTGTAATTACTAATTATATTTAACTATATAAAATAAAATAACTTTAACAAAATTCATTATTCCCATTATAGAATGATAATCATCGATTTCTATAATGCATTAACACATTAAAGTATAATTAAATTTGAATTTGTATGAGTAAATTAGTAATTTAAAAAAATATATTTTTATGATAAATATTATTAGGTACACAATTATATTTTACTTTATTATTTTTTTATTATAGTCTAGTGTTATTAGTAAGTGAATATATTGAAATTAGAAAATAAAATCATTTTTATTTTAAATTCTTATATTGTTACAAAAAAAAAAAACAAATAATAATAATAATTTATAGGTACATAGTAATACATAATATTATTTTTAAACATTATTAAATGATAAATATGTGTTTATATGTTATCAAAGATACTCATCTATTAAGTATACAATATACATTAATATTTATATTCGTAAGATCGTAACTGATATCCATATAGATATTTTGGTTTATGGACAAACTGTAAACTTCAAAGTCATATTAGCCAATACTACCTGCAGATGAAAAACAGTTAATAATATGGAAAATAGATGATAATTAGGAAATCGGTGTACCTACTAAGAAAATATGCATATTTCATATACAGATACTATCTCCATTGAACATACTACTTTATTTTTAAGTACCTACCTACATAAAATCTACTGCATTTTTCCTTAGTATTGGAATGATATTTGGGAGATAATAAATTTAAAAATCACTTTTAAGGTAATTTCTAAAAAGTTTTACTACTTTTTGCATTAATTAAAAATAATGTGGAATTAATAAGAATATTAAATAATCTCATTTTTCAAAAACTAGTCTTTACTATCCTGCTTTTTAATACAAAAAAAAATTAATAGCAGAACACAACGTAAAATTCAAATATTTAGACCGTTTATTTATTTATTTATTCGTATGGCTTAACAAATCAACGTTACAGCAAATATAGTTATTAATTAAACAATAAAATAAAATATAAAAAGCAAAAATTAAATTAAATTGAGATTGAAAAAGGTTATAAGGATGTATAACAAATATAATATAATTAAATATAATATAAACGTGCGAGTACCTACATTACAGCTGTACGTCCAGTTCATTTAGACCGTGATAAATGATAACTACAGTAGGTACATATATTTTGTTATAATATTTAATTTATATTAATTATTAAGTATTAATATTAAGTTTGTATTGTTCACAGTTTCACAAAAATATTTTCAAAATATATCTCATCTACAATCATTAAATAGGCATCTTTTACCACGCATGATGATAATACAAAGATTAACAAACAAGGATTGCGTTGACAATTTGATACAACTAAAATTGACCACAACATTACCTAAGTATGGTCGTTATTCTAACCACAAAACATTTTACATTGGGTCAAACTTTATGTATCCACCTCAAAAGTTTAAATTTGTGTAACCATCCAATTAAAGTTTGGTATACGACTTTTACACGGCACCTAGTCCCTATATATATTGTTTCACATATCTATAAGCCATGATATGCGTTGCAAAACTTCACAAGATTTATCTATCTAATATTCTAATGCAATATATTCTGTTTGATGTTCTAGATTAACTTTAAAATATTATTCGAGAGCAGGGGCTCTTGAATTATTTAAATATTGTAGCAAACGTAATCTCAATAAACAACAACAGTGTCTTTAAAATGCAATCTAAAAAAAAATATATTTCTTCAATAATACGATATTTTTACAAAATATTATACAATTTTAACAAATAAATATATTTTAAAAGTTCGATCAGTGAGGTGTTGTAACCTACTTATATATTATACTAAATAGGTAGATGTAAATTTAGTTCGCTTATCGGACAACTCTAGTGAATGTATTGCATTTAAAAGCAATGATAAATTATTACATACAATAAAACGATTCTGAGCGAAATTCAGTATAATAATATTTAATATAATCAGTGGCGTATTTACGGGGGGGAGGGGAGTCAATTGTCCCCCTAACCTCTTCTTCAGCGATTTTTTTTTTTAGTCCTGTTTAAATTATTTAAAACAATTTCAGTTTTAAAGCCGTGATCCCACGAGGCGTGGTACGGTGCTTTATGTATCGTCCAAGCCGCGCTTATACGCATACGTGGGAATGGGTTGTGAGGTATGTGTTATTTTCACGTCCGTCAAGTTGGCACCGGCACATTATGCTAAAACCTTAAAAATAGTATTAAAAAATTGCTAGGAATTTGCTAGATTTTGCTAGGCTATTTTTGGAATTTGCTATAGTCTCAATTCCGTGTAAATCAAAAAACAAATTTGCCGGTGCCAACTTAACACAGCACCGGCACATTGTCCCAATGACTCCAAATAGGTGTCAAAATTTTGATGCGAATTCGCTAGATTTTGCTAGGTGATTTTTGGAATTTGCTACCCCTTGGTTTTTCCGGAAATCCGAAATAAGGAAAATAGACTGGCACCGGCACATTGTCCGAATGACTCCAAATCGGTGTCAAAATTTTGTTTTTTGGGACAATGTGCCGGTGCTGTGTTAAGTTGGCACCGGCAAATTTGTTTTTTGATTTACACAGAATTGAGACTATAGCAAAATCTAAAAATAGCCTAGCAAAATCTAGCAAATTCCTAGCAATTTTTTAATACTATTTTTAAGGTTCTAGCATAATGTGCCGGTGCCAACTTGACGGACGTCATTTATTGTACAATTTACTTCTCCGTAACAATTGCTGTTTATGCTCATTACAACGCTATTGATTAATTAAATAATATGTTCGATAGATATATTTTATACCGTCTTGATTAAACTCCGAGAATACGGAGCATATATATATATATATATATATAGGTATAATTAATTTACTAGCGTTTTATGTACCTATATACTTACACCCACTATATAATTTCCCGAAATTTTCCGCTCTCGTTTCAGTTTAGTATACTTATTTGCACTCGAGTACATACTATATCGTGTCATAAATTATAGTTATTGTCTTTATACTAGTTTATAACTTAAATGTAAATACCTACCTATAATTTATTTTGATTAACTATTATTTTTATGGTTAAACTTATTTTTGTTTTACAATTTATTATTCACAATAAAAGTATCGATTTACATAAAAAAAAATAAAAAAATGAAATTAATATCAAAATCTTTTTTTTTTTTTATATAAATATATATAATTTATATCGAAAGAATTCGGACAGGACATACGGTTTTGAGGTACTTATCTCACTTCAATTCATAATAGTCACTAATTATCACTATACGAATGTGATAAACAACAGCATCTAGATTTATCAAAAACACGGTTACTCGAATTCTCACTTACTATCACCATTTATCACATTTTCGCGATTGACTTGAAAATCTTTGCGGAACATTCGGCATTCTCGATTGATCCGAAACACACAACAATCACTAGATGAAACTATTTGAGTATTTTTATTTTCCAAAAATAAGCTCAATAAAAAATGCACGATAGTTATAAAATCAATACATATTATTATTATTTTGTTCAAAATCTACGTATATTAATTAATAATTTAGTGTTCTTTATTATACTGATTTATATAAAATTCGACATAGTGATTATATAATATAGGAATATAAATAACAATATATATATACATCAACTTGACAAATAAATACGACCAAAAGTTTTAAAAGCTTAATTTTTTTAAGCTTTTTAATATTATTGAAAGTATTTTAGTATTCTACAGCTACTATAAAAATTAACGACTATTATGACCTATTTTATTTAGTTTCTCCTTTAAATTTATAATTAGTTAGCAGAAATGATTATTTTTTTTGTGCAGCACACCCCTTGATCGCGATTTTCTTTCAATGAATAATATATTGAAAAATTAAAATGTTGACTTGATTTATAAAT
The DNA here is from genome assembly GCA_025469235.1 of Pemphigus obesinymphae. Taxonomy (NCBI): domain Eukaryota; kingdom Metazoa; phylum Arthropoda; class Insecta; order Hemiptera; family Aphididae; genus Pemphigus; species Pemphigus obesinymphae. The sequence goes on from JAIPRL010004359.1 coordinate 26,090, forward strand.
ATAGATATTTTATAGATAAAGATTATATATATACACCTATATTAAATTCTTTTTCTGTATGTTGGCTATTCAAATTTTGAATAACGAAAATCATTTGCTTTTGAATATGTTTCGATGCGTAGTTATTCGGATTTATATCTCAACAATAGATAGACGGATATTTTTTTTAAATGACATTCCATTAAGTAAAAAACAGCCTTCTTATGTTTAAAATTCCTGTGAACTTACATCTAACATATTCATTGAAAAAAGGTTCACGCCAAATGTGTCTAAAAATATATTTTTCTCAATATATTTTGTCCAATAAACTCGAAACGTGCCAAATTGCCACAAGTTCACAACCCTATTTTATTTACATTAATTTCAAATTTCCGAAATATTTTCAATAATTTCTAAAAAGTACCAAAAAAATTACCTGCAGGCATCTTTTTACAGTTGGCAAAACTAGTATAATTATCTGAAAAAATAAATTGGCAATATGAAAAAAAATTATAAAATTAAAATTAAACCACAATCCTCTATTAATATAAAAATTATTTATAAATACTGGTTGAGTATCTGTAATTAATACAAAATTTTTCACGATATTTTAAAATAGTTTAAAAAATATAATAAAAATAATAGGTTAAAATTATATTTTAAAAGTCAACAACTTTTAACCAATTTACTATTATTAAGTTAACGAAAATTAATTACCGACCGTTCTCGGGAATACACCCCCAGGAGATGTCTGATTGTTGCAATACAATAAAAAAAATATATTATATTGTTATTATATTATTATTATTATTATTATTATTATTATTTATGTTTCAAAAAATTAAAAGTAAATATGAGATTAATAATTTATATTAACGAAAAAATGAAGATACCTTGTAGTAAGTCCCGGGGCATTATCAACATTTTTTACAAAAATAACTCTTTTTTATATTATATTTTTCTGTTTTCATTTAATTTTAGTATAGTTTCTACAAAACTAAATGATTTGACGTTTGCTATGGTAAATAAATTGAGTTTAATTTAGTTTTACTTATAATATCAAAATAACATTAGCGTGATATATCTACTTAAAGACGACGACTAAACATATCTACAAAATACAATTAAAATTTGTACTACCTACGACAATATTAAAAATATATATATATATATATATTAAAAATAAGTACATAGTATTTTTATAAATACAGAAGCAATTTTAGAAGTCCGAGTTACAGTAATATTTGGACTTTTATAATGTGCTGAAATTTAGAATTAACATTAAGTATATTCTAATAAACTTACATAAGTAAAATCAAATTTAAAGTTATGCTATAATATTACATTTAGATAAATGTTCTCCATATTCAATAATGCTTGATTTTCTAGAATTTCACATTTTACCGCTTATTAACCTTATACCATAAAACCATGTATTGTAAATTGTCTAGATTTACAATAAAATTTCTAATCCCATGGTATTTTTGTATATTTTCAATAATAACGCAAAGTAAAAACTTCCATATTCGACTGAAAATATTACTTTTACAATACATTATTATTTATTTATTATTACAATTTAATAATTAATATATGTTTAATTCATAATTGTAAATTATTCAACCAATATTATAAATAGAGATCTAATAAGATAATTGTCTTTTATATACCTTATAAATATCAATTTTTCTTTTAATAACTTTCATCTATCTCAGTCGATGCTTTAACCGATTAACTTTTTTAATCTAACTAAGTTACTAAATTGTGTTTTATGAAAATGAAAAGTACTAAAAATAATAAGTAGGTTACTAGTTAAATTGTATGTTCTGAGTAGAGTGAGGAATGTATTAGTTTTATTATTATGATTATATTTTTCTGGAAACAATTTTTTAGCGGGTAAAATTAATCAACTTGTCTTCGTATTTTCACTTTTCTGAAAGAAAATGTATCCCGTCGATACTTTAAGGCTAAATATGCCATTTTAAAAACAAATTAGGTTTATACTTTATTTAAAAATTATGTAAAAGGAATTTTTCAAAATTTTGTATTTTAGGGGTGAAAATAACAAATGAAAATAAAGGGTTCAAAAATATAATAATTTTTTAATTTAACTATTCATAAAGATTCTAAATATAGGATTAAGGGTGGATGGATGAAGTGGAGAGAAACGTCAGGTGTTTTGTCTGACAAAAACATCCCTACATGTTAAAACGTATATTTTATAAAGCACTGGTGAGATCTACAATAATGTATGGAACAGAATGTCGGAGAAGATAGAATTGAGAATGAGTGTAGTAGAGAAGAGAATGTTAAGGTGGGATGAGTGGAGTAACTAGAGAGGATAAATAAGAGTTAATAAAATAGGAGTTGATTCGATAGTTGACAAAATGAGGAAAAATAGATTAAGATGGCTCGGGCATGTATTAAGGAGAGAAGAGACTGAGGCAGTAAGATCAGTTAAGGAAATGTATGTTCGATAGGAATAGGCGAAGAGAAATATCAAAAAAGAGGCGAGGGGATTCGAGGGCAAGTGATATAATGAAGGTGGGAGGTAAATAAAGAAACGGGAGATAGAGTTAAGTGGAAATGTAGGACTAGGGTTGTAGTTGTGATGCCTGAAAACACTGGAGACGAAAATTGTACATGGACACAGGGATGCAGCTTACACCATAAAACATAGTAGAAACAATGTTGTGGAATGGACAGCAATGGAAACAAATCTAAAAGTACGTCGAAAGGGTTATGGGGACCAAGAGTGGCGAATAAAGACTGCGTCAGAAAGTGACTCCACAAATAATATCATGATACTACTTATACACTTATACAGTTAAGCTAAATTTTGTTATATGCTTAAACAGCGACCATGGAAGAATAGAGCCCATCAATTATTGTGTAAATATGTTTTATTCAATAAATAATGGCGGCCTTATTCGGATCGTATTGGCCTTTCACCGAAGTAATGCCTAGAGACAGTTCCGTGGGAGGAGTACAGCCTATTTAAAAAATAACCCTAAATAGTTGTATTTAACATAAATACATATATTATATATATATATAAAGAAGTAGAAGAAGACAATGCTTCCTATAAATTATATTTAGACGGACATCTCTAAGAAATTGTTTTCAAATTATCAGAACAAGTATAAAGATGGCATTTTTTTGGACAAAAAATTTTAATACACATACCAATTTTATTAAAAATTTCATTGATTTATTTAATATTAATTAATTTTTTAATTAATTAATTTTATTAAATTTGAAAATAATGAAAAAATCTCTTAAAGGTTTCCTGACGATAATGATTAATTATTATTCTAGCCCAGTTTTCAGTTTCCAAATATGTTGATTATTATGGAGTGTAGATAGTTTTTATAAATTTTTAACGAATAATTTCCGATCGAATTGTAGATTACTGGAATTATCACTATATTATTTATAGAGATATCTATTTGACAAATAGGAGCTAAAGTAGTCAAGAGAGCAATGGGTAGTCAATTGCCAAGGAGGTTTAGGGTATTGATAAGGAGATTATGGTCAACCCAATCAAACACTTTCGAAAAGTCAGTAAAGATCACGTCTACATGACTATGTTCACGAAATGTGTTTAAAATAAAATCACTTAACCTCAACTCGTAAAAATAACCCGGTCGGAAACCATGCTGTTCATTCACGAGAATGTAGTTGAGGGCACGATGAATAGAGTTAAGGATGTGATCGTTTCAAAAATTTTAGAGATATTAGAGAGGATAATAATAGCACGTTAGTAAGAGACAATTTTTAAATCAAAATTGAGTACCAAATTTAAGTACAGGAGTAATGGAACAACATTTGAGGTAGTATGGAACATACCAGAGTCCAGGAATTTTTGAAATCAAAGAAAGTAAATAAAACAATAATATTTTTTTAACTTATATTATAATATGTCATCTTGCATGTCATTAGGACCAGTAGATTTAATGTTCGAAGGGGATTGAGTGCATATCTGATGCGTCAAGAGTAAAGAATGCAAGAGAAAGAAGAATAAAATGGGAGACTGATGAAGTAACAAAAATATAATGTTTTTATTAAAATAAATGTTATCTTATTGCTTTCAAATTCATCAATTTCATCACGAATGATTCTACTCCCCCGAATACTAAATAATAACTGATTTTTTAGTTTCTATTTAAGATACAATATGTATAATATAAGATATCTTATATTGTCCCCATTGTGTCCGTTCATCGTCCATCCCTAAGATTCGTCACAATAGTTACTATCTACTAGTATATAATATAGTCATTAAGGAGATTTTATTCGTTATGATAAATTTTAATATAAAATTTATATTTTATGTATATTCATTATTCATGCTACACTTTTTATTGCATTTTACTATTTTACTTATACGAGTAAAAATGTATAAATAAAAAAAAAAAATGTTATGGAATTAGCTTATTGATTTTATTTAACAAATTAACCGAAAAAATACTTACGGAAAACGAGAATAATAAAATTGAGCACGCTCGTAGTGTGGGCTTTTATTAACTTATTTATTATTCTGAGACTAACTTTCCCGTGGACACTGGTATGAATACATTGCATAGTATTAGTGATGTAACGTATATTCAACGGATAATCGAATTATTCGAACTCGAATAGTTCTACTCACGATTTAAGATACACTGGTTACTCGTCGAATACCGATTATGTGACCCAAAAACTGACACTCCATAAAACCACTTGCAGCGCTCCTAGCGGTAAAAATTATAAAACAGTGTCGCCAAATGCAGGGGATATTAGTCATAGTTGTACTATAATAATAATAATAATAGTAATAATAAATATTTTGTATAAAATCATTGATTATATTACGATAATCACGGTTATGTTGATAATACAGCTAGGAATACTGCTAGGAGCGCTAGTAGTGGTTTTTTTGTCAGCTGATCTAGATTCTCAGTTAATAAGTCACATTGGTTTACTATTTAACATGGACCGATGAGCAACCTGTATATCTTAAATCGTGGTTCTACCCAGTGGCGGCTCGTGTGTAGCGGTGACGGGGCGATCGCTGCCCCACCCCCCTCTAAAATTGTAACCGTAAATTACTTATTAACAAGTTAGATATTGATTTAAATATTAACGATTATTTATATGTTTACATTGTAATGCATTTTCAAAATATTATTATTGAAAGTAAAAAATCGTTTTCCATATTGTTATGAAAACACTATACATAATCAGGTAACCGGAGTTTAGAAATACGTGTAGGCAATAATAACTATATATACGATCAAAACACAAAAACCCAAGAGGGAGAAGAATTCGGTAATAATGCGGCCGCCGGAGCGATACGAATCGTCGCCCGACATGCACTTTACCGTGTTCGTGTTCGTGACGCGTGCACATTTCTATATAATTTCTATAGTTCTTTATTATTCATTTAATTTATACTTTTAGTGTTGGTGTATATTATATTATTATAATATAGTAGATAAAAATTCAGTATCGTGTACACGATTTAAATTGAAATAAATCAACTTGGAAGACGCTTAAATTTCGAGTATGAAACGTAAAAGTTTTATTATTTTGTAACTTTCGTTTTTTTGTGAAACGTGTTTATATATTGATTTTTAGATTCTGAGCGTAGCTAGCTAGGGAGCTAGTGGTTTTACAATGATGTTTATTATTTTTTTTTTCTCTGTTAACAAATTTACTCCTAGAAAGAGTGCTCCGAGCTTCACAGGCTTACATGGTGTCCCGTAACGAATTTCGTCTAGTCGGTACTTTAGAGAGGTCATTTTTCAATTTTCTCAACAGTTTTTTAATGCGTAAGGAAAAACTATCAAAAAATGACGAAAAAACGGCCAAAATACGATTTCGTCAAATCCAGATTTTTCATTTCTTCGTAATTTCGTAAGATCATATTTATTTCTACATTTCATCTTTGATGTAATGCTAAACATAGGTAGGTACTCAGCATATAACTAATATTACGAGTTATGAATACTACACCGAAGCTACGCTCAGAATCGTTTTATTGAAAGCAATTGATTTATCATTGCTTTCAAATGCAATAAATCCGCCAAGAGTATCCTGCCCAGTAGCGAAATGAATCCACCCCTACTGACACCCAAAGAGCGAAGTGCACCTTTTTTTATATTTTGATTCCAAAAATGCCTTTTAAATTGATACATAATTATTATTGTATTCTATGCTTTTCAAAAATGGATAGTTTTTAATCGCCCTGCCACTTTTAAAGGCCACGAGCCGCCACTGGTTCTACCGTAAACCGTTCGAATATTCGAATACCGGAACACTGAGATATTCGAATAGACATAATTAATTATACAAAACGTAAATTTATGAAAGATAAATTATTGATTTATATTATTTATTTTAAACATACTACGTAAAAACGATTAAAAACCCATTATCACGGTACCAATGTGTGAAAAAATTTTACTATAAATAATTTGTACAATCTACACGTCATGTTTTATTAAAATATTTTCATTGGACAGGGTATCGATATATATCGACATGTCTTAGCAGTCTTTTAAAGTATTCCGGTAAAAGTATTTGAATAGATATACTTTTTAAAAATGTAGACTACTTTTTTAATATTATAGTTATTATACTCTTATGATTGATTTATAATTATGTATCTATTTAAATTAATTAGGTAGGTACTATTTTGTTAAGTATATTTGTACTTTTATCTAATAAGCTGCATTTATAAATACTTTATCGGTGTAAATTAGTTTAGAAAGGCACTATAAACCCGTAATATTTAAAACATTCAAATAAATTAACTTAATGTATTTTATTATAGTTTTACGATAATAAATTTAACAAGTTCGGAAAGTCCACTCTGCAGTCTGCAAGCGTGCTAAATTCCCGGTTTCTAAACGTTTTAAACTAATTCCAAAACAGTGCATTGTTCAACCCACTATACTTAAGTATAGAAAACTAAAACCAACAAAACAAACAAAATTGTAAATATTTATATTGGCAACAACGCCAGCAACCATGGCAATGAATTGTAAGAACAGACGGACGTATAATATATAAGTACATTGTAAAACGAATAGGCGATATGATAATATCTATCGTATAATATACGTATTATACTATATTATTATCAATTATATTATCAGGGCAGGAATTAAGGGAGGCCGTTGGGTCCACGGCCCCAAGACTCTTACCAAATGGGGAACCCTCACTATTTTAGAAAAAATATGATAATTTGAGAAATTTGAGAAGTTTTTTACAAGACCTTTTTTTTTGCTTATTTCTTGTTTTTGAAACGATTCTTCTTTTTAACCCGGATCTCTGCCATTTCGAAAGACCGTTTTATTTCCGTTTTTTTTCTTATTTTTGTTTTTTTAGGGGCCCCACTGAACTCTGTCCCCAGCCCCCAGGACCCATAAACTGTAAATCCGGCCCTCCATATTATATCATAATATTAAAATACGAAAATACAAAACGAATATCATCTATCACCCTAGTAACCAATTTAACAATATCCCTCGTAACTATTTCTATTAAATCTATAAAATTTAAGCATATTGATAATTAATATTGTGTATTGATATTGTGTAAACCCCATCGAATCCGCTTTAAATTATTAAAATAATTTATTAAACTATAATTCCGGTCGAAATTCCATTTCTTAGCAAAAAATATTGAATCCTACCCTAAGTACTGGAAATTCTAAAATTAAATTGTTCTAGCACAATGATTTAATTAGTTATTGTCGGGTTTTTAGCATATTATACTTTTTAAAAAAATATTCTAATTAGTTACACTTGTGTTGTTAAATGTGTTAAATTGAATGATTATGTATTTCTTTTACCTATACTCATTAACTCTACTATACAATATGTTAACCTTTGTTTTCAATCAATTTCAACGAAATTTATTAATTTTCAGGTGACTTAATGAAATTGTATTCTTCAAGTAGATATATGTTTCATAGAACTCTCTAACCGAATTAAAAACAATGTGGCGAAAAAGGTTCAACGAATTTCGTTAAAAGTACCCGAGGACTATTTCTTCTATAGATTATAGACGATACGTATTTGAACATTGAAGGGATTATCTTTGAAATATATTTATTCTGAAATTTATTTTTATTTTTAAACTTTAGTGTACAATTCTAGGATACACAATATTACACCCAGACCACTAAAAACATACTTGAGACACTATGTCTAAGTATAATATAATAATGTGATGAGCAACTATAGTAATCTATAAATATTTTTATCGTAAAAAATTGTAGCAAAATGTACCTAAATCAAATATTGTAAAAATCACTAGATAAATTGTATTTTGGAAAGGTTATTATAATGATAAAATATAAATACTTACATTAAACTTATATATTAATTACTATTATATTTACATATGCTCTAAAAATTTATTCATTTTCCATAATGAAAAAAAAAAAAATGCTTTTTATCCGGCCCATAACCATTTTAAGAGGACGCCATACCGTTCAATTGTACCGGGTTCTGAACAGTCAATTTTGTAGAATTTTTTTTTTTGAAAACTGAAAGTGAAAATATTTTAAAATAAATGTTAAAAGTATTCAAAAAGTATATGCATATTTGTAACATTTATTACTGTTTTTTTGTAATCGCGATATTTTAATGATCAAGAGTCATTTTAAAATGGTTGTAGAGTAATGTAAAATAATAAGGACTGTATTTACCTCATCGATATTTTACGGTAGGTACCTACTTTAATTACCATCCATTATTCAATATTGTACCTATATACAAATACCTCAGTATTTAGAACGATAAAACAATCATTCTGTAAAAATAAAGCAAAAATGTATAAAAAAAAAAAAAAAAAAAAAAAAGGCATTTGAAATTACAATCCGGTATAAAATCGTACAAATTAATTCTTTGGGAAAATTTCTGATGCAAATTTTATCTGTAACACGAATTTTTTTGTAACCACGAGTCTTGTAAAGAATACTTTTATTTTATATTCGGAATACGTATTCGAATACTTTCAAAAAATGTATTCAGAATACACATTCGAATACTCTTAGAATATATGTTTTTTACTACCAAATTTAGTCAGTTTTGGAATGATTTGCCGGTTTAGTGATTAATGTTTGTTGGTAGAATATTTTACTAAATCTATATATATATTATGTATGTATGTATGTTCTACCACAACTCTTGAACATCTGGAGCAATTTCAATCAATTTTGGTACAGATATGCCCATTACCTACTGTCTGGAAATAAATAAATACAGTGAGGACGTGAGGTAATAAATGCAGGGGGTGGGATGTAAAAAAAAATCAAAAATGACCTAAATACGAGTACATGGACAATTTTATGGGCAACAAATAATAATGGTCAATGGGTATATAAATGTAATAATTAATTAAACAGTTAAAATATTACCATATGGTATATTATACTATATTATATTATATGAGTTTCGAGTAGATACATATTGATATTAGGTATATACCAAATTATAGCCACACAGGTGAACACCCAAAATCCATACATGCTGCACACAATGTATTGATAAAAAATTGTTTTGTCATGAAAATTAAAAACTATTTTCCTAGTTCAGAAAAAAAAGTGTTTTTTTTTTAGAGAATAAAAAATACGAATAAAAGAAGTATTCAGAATACGTATTTGAATACTTTTTACGAAAAGTATTTAAAATAGTATTCAAATACTTTTATTCTAATACTTTACAAGACTGGTAAAGACGTTATATAGCCACCTCGATTTCAATTTCCTTTGTAAGTATAGTAGAAACTACTCAAATTCTAACAAACTAGTCAAGTCAACAATCTCTATAGTATAAGTAATCCACGACAATAAATCGGACAGTAATAATTATATCATTTTCATATCCATAAATTTACAAATTATTATTTTTTAAATTTTTAATAGGTATTTTAGTAGATTTAAAATTTTTTTAACTAAACTTCTATTTTATATTTTTATAATAAAGTTGTTTAAAATGTCCTATTATTATAAATATATCTCGTTAAAGCGCTACATGATTTTTTTCTACTTTTCAAACGTTATAAGCAAAATAATTTTCGACATTTCAAAACAATTTTCTGGACATTTTATAATGTGCATGTAATCGAAATAGTGAACAAACGGACTATAAATCATAATTATTTAGAGTTGGTACGAGAGATGGTGCACGGCAGGATAAAAAAGCCTTTCTGGTTTTACATAGCCACGGTTTAAATGTATAATATTTTAATATTACGCGTTTCTTGTCAAAACTTTAAAGAATTATAATTCAATATACACAGTATATGTTCCTTGTCCAATCAATACACCAAGTAATATTATATTTTTCAAAATGAAAATATGGTTTCCATTATACTTATAGTTATAATATTAAGAGTAATGCATTTAACAATATTTAACCGAAAAAAACTTTACGTATATTTTTTTATATGTATATGTATTTTACAGTTTTTAAAGATTATCAATTAAAAACCTAATAAAACTTAATTTATAATATAATATAATAATTTAAAAAATTTAAAAATACCTATTACCTATATACAATATATACTGCTACATAAATTCATAAAAATGAAAATGAAACTGTTTTGACTTCTTCAATTTGTCTTCTAGGTGTTCATTGAAGCGTTTTTTTTTTGTTTTTTGTTTTTTTTTTACCATGTATATAACATATAAATACATTTATCATTAAAAATCGCAATCTTTATACATTGATCAAATTTCAAGCTGTAATCATAAAGATAATTGACTCGGTTGATCCCTAAAAGACACAGGTTTACAAATTCAAAACTGTTTTCAGATTTTAAATCCGACTTTCCAGAGTTTCACAATTTTGTCCGGCTTATTGGTATTTTAGGCGGAAACATCGTGATTACAAAACAAAAAAAAAGAATTACGAACAACGAGGCTATATTTAGATAAATTTTAAAATGTACATAAATATTTCTAAAATTGTTAGATTTTAATTTTGTTTTAAATTCCTTGAAAATAGCTTTTAAACGCAGATTTTGCGCCTCTTAAATAAATAGAAAAGTTATAAACATAAAATATTTTTATATGGCCATAACTTTGAGTGCTCGATTTATTTAGATTCTTTTAAAAACTAAAGAAAATAGTTTTTTGAAGTTTAACATAGTCCAATAATTTAACTAATGTCTATTCATATTTTACTTTGGCTCACGCCCAATAAGACGTCAAAACTTTCCGCCTTTTTTAAATTGCTTTAAAATAAATCACTCTTTCTTTAGTGGTGTATATATAAATATATTATATACTAACTTATACAACTATAGAACTAAATATAACACAATCTAAAGTAAAACAAAAATATAAATACATTAATAAATCTGCAATTTTTTAAAATGTTAAATTATATGAAATTATATTAGTTATGTTAATATATATATATATATATATATATATATATATATAAAATGTATTTGAAACAAAATGTTTGTAGTATAAAACATATTATTTTCAACTGTATTTCAAAATAATAATACTCTTATTATATACTCAATGTATACAGTATATTATGATAAATAGAAAAAATACACTATTATCTTCTCACATAAAATAAGGAAATTCTTCAACTAAATTCATCGAATACTAAAATATGCCTTATAATATTGAAAAGAAAATTGTCTAGTTTTATCATTAATATTTATTCAAAAAAATAATATTAGTTTAAATAGTAGGTAAGTTAGTAAACAACAAAATTAACTTTAAAAACATGTTTCATAATACTTAGACGAGTTGGAAGGCAACTAAAAATATACAATAATAAGTATTTACCTATCCGAAAACCTAATAATAAATTCTTATAAATTTTTTAATTTTCTTACATTTTAAAAACTAGATCAATAACCAAAGACTAGAGTCAGAAAATTTGGTTTTTAAATCCATTTTTTTTTTCAAAATCGATATATTAAAACGCATATTTCTAGTTAAAAACAAGATTTGTATTGATCCAAATGAAATACATAAAATTAAAAAGTTTTATGTCCTATAAAAATACTGTAATTTTAATTTTTCAATTTTAAAATTTTATTAAAATTAATTTAATTTTAATATTTTTTAATAAAAGATCTATTCTGAAAAATGTCAAAATAGGTACTACGCGATAGAACACTTTAATTCTAAACCAACGCAATGATTACCATTGATTATATTGTATACTACATATTAATGGTAATAGACTATAGTTCCTATAAAAAATTAAGTTTATTAGTTCAATATGACACAAAACGAGAACAAATTTCATTTACTTTTTATTCAGATTTAAAACTGATAACTATATCAGTAACACATAATATGATATAGATATATTGCATATATCTTACCTAATTAGTATACCTAGTTAGTTCTTTAAATATTATTGCGAAATTCTACACTTCAATGACATTTAAAAGTACAAAATGTACTCGTATAAGAACTTACATAAAATATTTGAATATTATTGAATTTTGCGTATTCATTGCTTCATTCTTTATTTAAAATCATCTACCTATAAATTAGTCAAATTATTTTATTATTATTCGAATGGGTCATAGTATAATAATTGATAAAAAATAATATAGGCGTATCATGTTGATAAGATATAGATTATAATAGTATGAATAAGATATAGTATTCTAATATTACATAATATTTGTATTTATATTTACAACATGAAATGACCAAACACATTAAGAGGATGCTATACCCGCATTTTCTGTCTCCGTCCATCTAATTGGCAATATAGCAAAATTGTACAACGCAAAATTGAAATTATGGCATTTTGGTTAGATTTAGAGCTTAAACACCTATTATCA
>JAIPRL010004360.1:0-38894 GCA_025469235.1 Pemphigus obesinymphae
ATAGTATCTTAGTCCGTGGCGTATTATTATAAACGTGTCGGCTCGACAACCGAAAATATTGACAATAACTCGGTCAAATGTCCGTATCGTTGCGTATCGATGATAAGGGCGCACATGCACACGCACGCGGGCCAGAAATTAGACCAGAAAAACCAGGTTCACGGCATGTTAACATTATCGTTACGGTGACGGAAAAATAAAATAAAATAAATAATATGGACACGCTGTTGATATCATTTTGTCGTACCGCGACAATATTTTTTTCATAAAATTATTAAAATTAAGTTAAAATTGATCTAAAAAATAAATAAAGATTCAAAACGTTTAAAAAAATTTCCTAAAACATCAATAACCAATCCCGAAAAATTGAAAAAACACCACAAAAAAGTTCACTGACAGAATAGTGTGTACTTAAAACACTTTTGTATCTTGAGAAACATCATGTCATACATTCCAGAAAAAAAAGCAAATGTATCGAAATTTGAGCTCTAGTAATAATACCCAGTAGGTATATAACGTTAAAGGGATATTAGAGACGGGTAGTTCGTGAGTAGTCGTCTCGAAGAGTCGTTTCTTTTTATAATCCTAAAATATCGATAACGCAAAGTCTAAAGTCAGAAAACCGAAATGGCAAAAGAAGTCAAACCGTACGAATTTTGGAGTCTGTCGTGTAAATTAATGCTAATTGCATGCTAAATTTTGAGCGAAAAATATTTATAATATATTTATATTTTTGACCTTGCAATGCTGGCGCAACGTTGCAATATGCAAACGTGCAAATTTCAAAAAGTGTCAAGCAAATTTATGCTAATTGCATGCTAAATGAGAGAATAAAAAAAATGTAAACTTTTCTGAATGGGCGGTGTTGGCACAATGTACGTATAATATACATTATAGGCACACATTTTTTCAAAGACATTAAATCATTGATGTTATATTGCAATAATGCATACTAGAAAGAGTTTTGTGAATAATATTTCTAAAATAAGAATTTATAAAACGTAAATATATAATTTAATACTTGCTCTAGAATATGTTTGTGACACGTTTGAATATGTTTTTCAGTTAATTACATTTATTTTTTTTTAATACAAATAAAAACAAAATAGTTTTAGATGTTTGCATCTCAAAACCCACTAATATTATAGTAAAATTTAAAAAAAATTAAAAATGCAACGCGTGAACAATATCTCGGTAAGCTTGAATGAATATATAATGAGTATTTTAAAAATGCATGCTAACGGATGGTATATATATGCATCGTTTAGAACTGATAAAGTTAGAAACATTGGTTTTTGATCAAATAAACTACATTCACAACGCTCTTTAATAAATAATCAAGAATATAGTTTAGTTGATAGGTACATCAGAAAATTATACAAACAACACTTTTCAAAAACAACAACAAGTTTTGTCCTTTTAGCTGCACACCGTATATTAACGGGTATAATTTTCTTATTTTAGAATGATATTCAAAACGATTAAAACATTTGTTCTTGTCACTAATATATTTAAACAAATTAGGTTCGTCTTTATTTATCATAGAAGTAAATATGTACTTGCAAAATTCGATCGTACCGTGGAAAAATATACTGATTTTCTGCCATAAGAGGTATAAGCCAGAGGTATAAGTTTTTGTTTTGCAATTTTGAAACGTATTTTTTTCACGATTATAAGAAATACAAAATATGTTTCATATTCTTTAGACTATATAAAATAATGTCCAATTGTGTATATTGGCCATTAATAACACGTTTAGAAGATACACAATAAACGATTCTATAGTGGTATTCTGAATTTATACAAGTGAGCATTTCGAATGTTTAAATATTTCCTGATTTATATGGATTTAAAATATTTGGACTATTATATAATTAAACTAAATAATAATAATAATAATAATAATAATAATAATTATTATTATTATTATTATTAACAGTAAAGTTAGAATACCGTTTAGACAAATTTTACTATTAAATGGAATTTCATCTGAAAAAAATACCAGAGCAATTATAATCAGATTATGAACAATTCCTGAGATTTATTAATGATGCATTTTCTAAATTTTATAGACATATGTTAAGGGATTAGTTGGATTGGATCCCGGTTGTAAACGTCTCTTATTTGAAGCGTCACTTGCTCTTATTATTCGGATTAATTTCCGCATGTAGATGGACATTTAAAAAAAATTAACTAGTTGAAAAAAAAATATAACATAAAATACATATCATTTATTGGTGATCTTCGATTCCTTCTTTACTCATTTACCTTATTAGTTATTATCATTAATTGTAAATGGTATAATCTTTACTCAATGATATACATTGAATGATATTATAAATGTCATCAATTTATGATATTTATGAGATTTATTTATCTATCATTTATAATATAAATGATATAAGTATGCACAAATGGGAACGGAGACGAAAAACTTAAAAGGTAAAAAAATTTCTGTATGTACATTTTGTTAAAATTTAAAAAACTTAATTTAATGAACTTATGTATATGCGTGGGCACTATGTGTGCGGGAACCCATTCGGCTACTATCTGAATTATATCAATAGATTCAAAACAAGAACCAATTCAACCATTCACAGTAAAAAAATGTAGATGAAAATATAATAGCTTCAAGTATTTTGTATGAAAATATTCCATCTCATATAATTTTTAATTTGTTCAGGAAAGCAATTTTAATGTTACAATGTTCACATAACTATTTCCTATACAGAGTAGAAAATTGATACCAAATTTTAGACAATCGTCCATTTGTTTAACAACAATACAAATTATCAGTTATAATTTACGATCACTTTTCAGCAGACTTGAATAAAATACTTTTTAAAAGTAATTTCGAATACATATTCCGGATACTTGGAAAAAAAGTATTTAATAAATATGAATTTGAATACGTTATGATAACTGGTATTCCAAAGTATTCAGAACAGATACCTACTCGACAGAATAATATTCCAAATATTTGTAGAATATTTTTTTCTTATATTTGGTGAATTTCAATGATGAAAATATCGAGTAGGTAGTTATATTATAATGCACAAACGATTTCTTCCCGTGTTCCCATCTCACATGATAACCCGATATAAGGGTTTTCGCGGTTTTATACATATTTCTAACTTATATAATATTATTATTATTATTATTTTGTTTATTGTACGTCCTTTTATACCGTTTGAACGGGCGGCGGAGGCGAGTCGAATTCTCCGTGTATACATATTTACCCGTCGTCGGTGTTCGTCTACGTAATATTATTTTGGAACAATAAAACCGAAACGAAAGGACAATATAGGTGTATATATATATATATGTGTGTGTATGTATACGTACCGTTTGCGTTATATTTGTATAAAATAATATGATACACTTATCTATGTATACCTGACGGGGCACGACAATATAATACGCGCGTAGAGAACGTATAAACGCCGTCTGTATTTAAAACACCGTGTATTTTTCGTTAAATAATATTTTTCACGATTGTTGACCCGAAAAAAATCTTCTATTATCTCGTAGTAATATAATATAATACCTAACTATTTTTTTTAAAAGTGTCACTGCCGTCATTATATTCCGGACCAAAACACCGGCGTTATTAACACTGCACGTAACGATCCAATAAACCGTGAAAAATAAACAATTTGTTTTTCTTTCATTAAAACACATTTTATTCTGATTTTATTTTTTTATTTTTTATTTTTTTGTTATATTCCGGTATATTTGAATTTTAAGCAGTCGAAATCCATACAATACACTTCGCAGTGCCACTCGACAATGGATATTATACTATATATGTATATATACGTGTCGATGAAACCTGGCACGCCTCATTGGATTTTGCGGGATACTACATCAAAGATAAGCTAAATGAAAACAAATTTACTAAAATTAGTCCAGTTATATATTCACCCAAGACCGTTCGAAGTCAATAGTTGAAAATAATTTGTCACTCGTTATGTTTACATTTTAAACGGGGCAACATGTATTTATTAACTCAACACGGTTTCGAAGAAAGTTTATACAAATTGGAATTTGAAAATTCTTCGTTAAAATTCTTCAAAAAAGTATATACATTTTCCCACGTTTTATGTATATTTTTTTAAGTAGGTACCCGTTTATTTACGAAAATCGTTTGCTCCTATAATATGTTTACTTAACTGGATAATTACGAAAAATTTACTGTTAAAAGTTTAGATATTACAATCGAAATTTAAACAAATTAAATTAATTAGTTAGTGATAACAATAATTAACTAGATATAAGTTTATGGTTCTAATATAATTTTATATATATAAATATTATTATTTTTTACCGTCAGATATTTTTTTCAGATACTTTAGTTAGTAGAACTATTTAAAACTCGTAACTATATTATATATACTCGTACCTATACGTCTTGATTTGTTGAACATTGATGGAATTTGTTGGATCCCTCTTTTGACATGTTTAATTTTGAATTTTTGTAATTTTTATTTTTATATTATAACTTCATACCAAGTTATCTATTATAAATATATATCATGAACATTATTGAACACGCCTTGGAATTTGTTGAAGCCATTTATTTAAGATAGGGGAATTGGAAGCGGTGATAGTCTGTCTTTCTTTTTCACACACGTAACGTAGCAATATAAATCATTTCTTTTTTCAACATTCCGATGGATTCAGTGATGCGATAAGAATTCTAAAAACTGGTCTGAACTTGTCTTAAAGTCTAATTTAGTTTGGATTCCCTACATTTAATTTTGTCTCCCTATGTCTACCTAAAATTAAGTGAATATAATATTCTGATGTTTAAAAATTCAAATTTTGAACTTTTGTAAAAATCAAGGAAAAATAATTTAAAATTGGGAAATTCGTTCGAAAGTTGATTTCACGACGAATTCAGATCAGTTTTCAGAATCCTAACCGTATCACTATAGGTCAATCGGTATGTCGGTAATGGGATTTAGTGTCTTTTAAAATACGGTGGCCGTATTTGTTGGCATGTTCCTGTGCATGCCAGTGTACACACCATCATTACTATGATCAACGTATTTACACACACTAAAGATCAAATACTACTCACACAAACACATAACGTATAAATCAAACAATTGCCTATACACAACCACTTAATAAATAATCGCATCCAATCCCCTTAACGAATTTTAAAGTATGTACTGCAGTGTTCAAAGCTAATATTACAATTCAATTAAAACATAATAGAGCCATATGAATTTGGACTAGTTGAACATATTATTATTCAACATTTCTTGAAGCTTTCTATTTTATTGATTAAACATTGAACTTAATAAAATTATAAGTTTACACTCAATCTTATATAAACCATATAAACATATATTTAGATACTTGAAATTTTTGGATTTTAAATTTTTTAGAGATTTAATTTTAAGTCACGTAGGTATTTACTTTAAATATTATAAATATAATGCACTAAAAAAAAAAAATGCAATTAAAGTAATGCAATGTAAGTAATACCAAGTATTTAAATATACAATTTTCCTATTTCGAAAAATCTGAGAGAAAAGATTTGCATTACATAATTCAAAGCGTTGTATTGTAATATAAATATAATATATAACCTTTTTCTTCTCTTTTGCCTTATCTCCCAAATATTTGGGGTCGGCCACCCTAGTCCTATCCTTCCATTTAATTCTATCTCCTGCATCTTCTTCATTTACCTTTCCCACCTTACTCAAATCACTCCCCATCACAAATGTTATATGTAATAATATTAATAATAATAAATAATAATATATAATAATAAGGGCATGCTTAAGATATTCAACAAGTACCTATTCAACAAATTAAAAAAAATAACATTTATACATTGTCATATGTTTTTGTAAGGTTTTAATGACTTATAATACTGAATGTAAACATAGCATTACATGAAAAAAAATTAAATAAATTATATAGGAGAGTCTTTTCAATAATATTCAACCATGTTTACTGTGGCTTGTTTTGTTTTTTCAATGTTTTTTAATTTTAATTTACGTGCAGTGCTCAGAGTGAACTTGTTATAATAAAGTTTAAAGTTAAATTTTTGAAAATAGTATTTCAACAAGGATCCAACAAGTTTTTTTTTAATTATGTACGTTTAAATGAATTTTTTAAGGATTTTTTAAATTAAATTGTAAGATCAATGAAAATGGAATTACAAAATCCAAAGTTGAATAAACAAAAAATAGCGGCTCTTTCTAATTTTAATAAGTGTCAAACTAATACAAATATTGTTGGATACAAGATATATTTTGTAAAGTTTACATATAAAGTAGGTATCTAATTTTATCATCATATTCCAGGGTTTATTTTGTTCAAATTTTCTCTGGGCAACGTTTTAACTAGAACTCGAACTTTCCAAAATCATTTTGCACAATGTAAACAACATGGTGTGTGACGATACTCGTTATTCTTCGAATGCGCTGGTGAAAACTTATGAACCAATAAACGAATGAAACTCAATTGGTGAGTACAGCTTTCATAAGAAAGTAAAAAAAAAGTTCCAAATATACTCGCTTTTTTACCACTTTAACAAGAAATAAAAAAATAACGTATAGCTGAAACTTTTTCATCCGTATATATGTGAATAAAAAATCGTATATGTATCATAGCAAACTATATTTATAGAAAATGGTTTTCTTCTAAAATTGTGTTTTCCTCGAACGTTCGAACTAAACGCTTAATAATAAAGCCCCTTCGAACCATCCGACAGCCACGTGAAGAGTGTTTCAATATTAAATTTGTATTTTGTATCAAAATACATCTTCGAAAATGTAAGAGTATATGTACTTTTTCATCGTATACACTCGAATATTATAGTAGGATACTAATAATCCGTATAGGCCTTTTCGTATAGGTAGTCCCATAGGTAATGTTCATGGGAATTTCAAATAGAGTTTGAATTTTAGATATACCATACCGTTGGCAATTTATTTTTTCCCGAAAATATTGATAAAATCAAATATAAATGTAGGTAGTTGTTTCTCATCTATGATACTCGTATAGTAGATTTATAAAATACAAATCTTTGCTGAACTGATAAATACACTTTAATCTAGATGAAAAACAAAAATATAAACCATTACCTACTTTTTTTTTATCTCGACAAAGAAAAACATTTCGTTATATTTCGTACCTACACAAAAATCCAAATGTAAAAACTTTTTCGAATTTCTATTTTGTTTTCCTATTATTTTCCAACATTGTTTGTTATACCTATCTATATTATATATTATGTTGACTTATTAATATTATTATTATTAATATGATATATTAATTATATTTTTAATTTATTTTGGAATTTTTTATAATAGATACTTATATAATATCATCTTTTTTTGAGCAACGTTATGATAACTTTAACATTTATTTTTTATAATAAAACAAGAGTGACATTAATTATTTACAATGACGCAGAACGTTTTTTATCAATTTTGTACAAAAAATGTCTAGGGGTAATAATAATACCTCGTCATTTTTTTTTTTATACTACCTTATTTTACACTAAATCAACGGAAATTTTCTCCAATTCGTTTAAGAAAACTTAATTAATATATTTTAATTATGTTTTTTATACATGTTAGTATAAATCTTGAAGTACAGTAAATTTTTTTTAAAATAAAATAGAAGTATATAGTGGCCTATATAAATGATCTCCGAGGGGGACCACCTGTAGTTTGCAATTTTCAATGTAGAACAAAAAACATTTTAAAAGAAGAAAGATTTTTTATCTAGAGAAGTACGTTAGGAGTTTTCAGAAATATTAAATTTTACAAAAATAGCGTCAATTTGAAAGAACAAGTTTTTTTTATGAACAATTCGAATAAAAATTGGTCATTAAATTGTTAAAATACAATAAATCAAAAATAATCCTGTATATTTCACTAGAAAATATCATTATATAGCTATAGTTAAAATTTGTAGTGGATCGATTGAAAATTAATTGCGCTAGTTAGTAGACCAACTTAAAAAACATAGATTTGAGAAAAATATATTTAAAATTTCATGTATTAAAATTCTTAAATATTTGAATTAATTTTTTAACTTTAATCTGAAATTGACTTTCCAAATAAACACAAAATTTTAAAATTTTAAAATTTTAAAATTTAAACTTGAAATTTAAAAAGCAAGCATTTGAATTGCCCGTAAATCAGATTATGGCTTCACTAAAAAATTGTCCCTCAAATACGGACTTTTGAATATCATTTTGAATAGTTAAAAAAGCATTTAATTCAATAAAAAAAAAGTTAAAATGGTCAAAAAGTATTTACTTTTAAAAGTAAATATGTTAAAGCACATATAGCAAAGTTAGATAGTTTTAAGATTTTATAATAGAAATTTCAAAAAAGAATAAATGTTATCACAACCTATTATAATATAGGTATAACTTAATATTTGATTGATGATGTGTTTAATAACAAGTTACTTAGGGATAAAATTGTATAGAGTGAGAAAGAAAATTACGATTTTTAACATTTTATATTTTCATTTTTATTAATTTTTAAAAATATTAAAAGTAATGTCATGGTCATTGTAACTATAGTTACTTTTGAGTGAAAAGAAAGTAGTTTAAGACATTGCTTTTTTATTCTGGTGTCGATAAATTAGTCTATGTAGTTTTTTAAAAGTCACTAATAACTAATGATTAATTGCACACTTATTAGAGTATTGATAAGTATTTCACTATTTTAACATATTTTAAAACGGATTTGTATAATAAAACTATTTTATAACCATTACATTTACATATTTATTAAATAAAAATATTATATTAAATATTAATAACATTTTTACTACATTCAAATTAATATACAATAAGTTATATCTCTTATACTTTATCTTTAACTTTTGTATGCCAATATGGTACAAATATTACCATTTATAGACAAAAATTATATATTACCTATGAAATTATTTAAATGAAAATATTATTTTAATGATTATTAATAACCATAAAAATTAAAGAAAAAAATTAATATCAAGATGATAAAACTTATTAATATACATAAATTATTTTTGTCGATATCATATATACTTAATTTTTTTATGCCACTTTTTTAAAAATAATAGAAAAAAAAACTATCTTTATCTAGACAATAATCTCAAACACATAAATAATTAAAAAATATTATTGATATTATGATGATGATTTGAACGATTAGAACATAGGAATTTAGCTTAGAACAAAATAGTACTAAATCCCAAATTTTCGGTTACATAACAAAAATATGACTCGTTTATGTTGCATGCAACCTCTACAACCAATTTCTTCTATGCAAAGTAAAATTCATTTTTAATACCATGTACATGTAACTCGGGTACTTACTTAATAAACTTAATATACCATTCAGAAACATTCTGAATAACTTTTTAACTTAAATTATCTCTTGAAAATTTTAAAATTCACCACCTACAACTCATCATTTTAACTTTTTCACGATTAGGTAAACCGGTATTAATATGGCGAACATATATTATTTTAAATCGTGAACTATTTTTATTTATTTTTTTTTTATTAAATTTGAAAAGTCACATTGAATTACGCCCCATCGATGTATACCTAATACTTATCTTTACTAGATGTACCTATATAATATTATGTACCTAACCACGTATTATATAAACAGACGTGCTCTAATTGTGTAATGATAACTAATAATTATTATGTTGTGTAACGTTGTCGTTCTCGAGATAGAATGTCCGCAGTGCAAAACACAATACGTTTAATGATTGCGTTTATTGTTATTATATTCTACAATAATTATAATTGGTACGTACGACTGTCTAAGTGAGTTTTTGCATTCTCGTCAAAAATTATACACCTCAGTCCTATTATCGGTTCACGTTTACAAGTACTTATACATTATACAATGATTGCACGTGAACTTTGATCTAAGAGGACGGTATATAAACCACGTATACTATCTCATATACCGTAGAAAAAATTACAGTTCATACGAAAAAACCATAATTCTTGAACATTTAAATTGGAGCCGAACCATACATTTTAAAGTATTAAAAATAACAATGCAATGCTGGGAAAGTTAATGATTTTTTTTTCGATTAAGTTAAGTTATTAGAAAATAATAGAAAAAGTTTATACTTAATAGGTAGTTAATTCTTTTTTTTTAATGACTCGGTTAATTTTTTTTCAAAAATGTACTAAAACGTTGCCTAATTTTTAGTTAGTCCTAAATAAAGCTTTTAAACTCTAGATTAACCCAATTTTATAACTTTTTTTAAAGACGATTACAGGTATTTTAACTCTAATTTTAGTTTTAATTCCATATTTTCGTGTACTGTAATTTTTTAGGTAATACAGGTATAGTGTATTTAAATAGACCGTGTGACATTTAATATGTTACATTCATATAAAAAGTAACTTCATAAATTATTTAGTTAGTACTTAATACATATCGAATGCAACTAGTTAACTTAAAAGTAATTTTTTTTTAATCTGTCTAGATATAAATCGTGGAAGTCATAGGCGTATCCAGACTTTCTTCGCAGTTCACTTAACTCCCTTCCCCCAAAAAAGGTTAAATTTTTTTTTATAATTTTCCTCTCATAATCGAGTAATTAATTGTTTCAAATTCAAAGTACTAAATACTGGATATATAAAAATGAAAAATATTAGTGACTCAAGTCTTTCATGAGCCATTGTGCTGCAAAGTCTTATTTTCACGATAGCCAATTTTCAAAACGCACGTTCGCATAAACAGCTATAGTTACAGGGATGGTAGTGAAAATTATTATTACATTATAAAAATTTGTACAAAAATTTGTTCTATCCTTTGTAATTAAAAAATTGATTCTATTATTAATAATTTTAGAAGTATTATAACTGTTAATTTATCAATACTAAATAAAGATGCACTTCGCTCATTGGGTGTATTGCATTTGAAAAAAAAAGATTCTGAGCGTAGAATACTATACATCACTATTAATATTAATGATGTTATTCAGTAAGTTTAACATTATACCAAAAGAGTAATCGTAGAAAAAAAGAAACATCATTGTAAAACCACTAGCTCCCTCACTACGCTAAGAATCTAAAATACTTTTTCCAATCGATATTTTAAATTTAGTTAAAGTAATGCACGACTAACGTTATATTAATTTTTTTTAAATCTCTTATATATACCTCATAATTGATGATTTTGTTAAAAAAATTTAAATGACTATAAAAAAAAAATCATAACTACGGATTTTTGAGAGTTTTTGAATTTAACTAGAGTAACGTATATTTTAACGTTGTGTAAAATTTGCAGATCATAATGTCCAAAATTACCCCTGTTAAGACTGAGAAACCTCAAAATCTAAAATTGTTTATAAATAGACCAAAATTAAAAAAATTTAATCAACGTGAATATATTACTAAATTAAATTTTCGTTGTAAATTTCAAGATTTTAAAGTCATTATTTTGGAAATTACTCAAAAATTAAAAATTTTGATTTGACGAAATCGTATTTTTGCCGGTTTTTCGTCATTTTTGGATAGATTTTCTTTATGCATTAAAAAAACTATTAAGAAAATCGAAAAATTATCTTTTGAAAGTAGACGAAATTTTCCCCTGGAAACTGGAAGTACTTGTAAAGATCGGAGCACTTCTTGTGGTAGAAAATTTGTTAACAGAGAACAAAAATAAATATTATTGTAAAACCACTAGCTCCGTCGCTACTCTCAGAATCTAATTACTTTAATAATGAGTAGGTAGTAAAATAATATAAAGCATGTTTAAAGCAAAAATAAATTCAAATGTTTTTAATTGGAGAAGCAACATTTTTAATCTAGCGTCTATGAAATTTCGGTAGAGTGATATATTTTTTAATTATTTCTTACTACAACTACAGATTCAAAAAAACAAGTCCATCTTATTGTTGAAACAGATTTCAATGATATTAGCTTTAAATTTATTTCTTTGATCACTTTTTCTAAAGTCGCATAACGAATGCCTAAATCAATATAATGGCTCATCGGGTAACCTAATATTTTGAACCGTGGTCAGATCTAAGAACTTCACATTCACCTACAATTTTTTGATAATAGATAAAAAAAATTATTTATTTTATATAATAGCATAATGCACGATCTTAGAAGATAAGGTCGGAGAATTAATTCTTATTAGTTGTCCGGTTAATGTGTATGATTAATTGAAATTTAACTCACTATACGTATTAAGGCTGCAGGTTATAATTTATTAGTTTTATATCCTAATAAGTTACAATAAATTATAATACATAATATGTTTGTTAAAGAATCCGATTGCTATAACTTATAAAAACGTATAATCTATGGTATTGATAACATATTTATTTATTTATATACTGTATCTAACTAATAAATGATTGTTTCTTTTGTGAATTGGTATAAAGTTTATATTTTTAAAATTGATTTTTTGCATACGATATGCTACACCAAATTTATTTATTTGGTTGTAATAAACAACAAAAACTTTCCCTTTTTTCCATTCCAAAAGAGAAAGATCTTAAGGATAAATGGTAAACATCATTAAATCTTAATTTAAATAATAATGATGTTATTTGTGAAAATATTTTTATCCTAGGGAGATAAAAAAAACCAACGATATGGTTGATACATTTGTAAATGTAGTATGCTCTATAAGTTACAGCTTAGATCAGCGGTTCTCACATAACCTCAAATGAGTTATGAGTATAAACTGTAGCGCTTTGTGAATTGAGAGTAAAATTTGAATTAAATTGTCTTCATTAAACTGATCTAGTATAGTTGTAGATTTTGCAGGTCGTAGACACGCCTATGGTGGAAATGATCTCTTCATTGTCTATTCGGTCCTCAGACAGGACAGTGTATTATTATTGTTGTAATTTTGAAAGTAAATATTTCTTCTATGAAAACTATTTTGATCTAAGCTTGAGTACGATACTATTAAATATTTTATTTTTTATTTTCATTGAATACTTATGTATACCTATTCATATTTTATGTTGATTGAATAAAATTGCAAAACAATGTAATAAAAATTTTGGAAAATGATAGATTTTGAATTTGTTTATATAAAATTAATAGGTACCTCCCTAATTTAAAGTATTAATAAACTCTAAAAACATATTTAATTTCTATGTTAGTCGAAATATAATTGTTATGTATTACGTCTCATACAAATGGCTGTAATAGTAATAATTACGCTGAAGCTTCGCTTTGAATGGTTTATTCATATGCAATTGTTTATCATTAGGACCCGGATGTTGATGACTTTTGCATTTTTTTTTTTTTTTTTTGGAACGTCTTAGGTGATGCTTTCCTAGCTAAAAATACGATTCAATAACATACGAATCTAAATAACTAATTTTTATTTTGAATACTTTGACATTTTAAGGTAATTTTTTGTTATTTTAGGTCATTCATTAACTATTTTTCAATAATCGTCAGAAAATTCACGAGTTTACTATTCAAATTATTCAAACTACAATCAAATTAATTATTTTGATCATAAATCATATAATTCATAATATTTTTCATTATATATTTTTATTTTTTCATAAAACCAATTTTCAAATTCAAACTTTAATACAGTGGAGCCTCGATAGTTCGGACGAATTCAGACCGAGCATCGTCCGGATTACCGGAGGTTTTTTAAGATTACCTACTCAAATGACTAAGATTTTATTTTTAATTTCACCATCTTTATATTTATTGCATTTTAAATTACAATTTAAAAATACACCGACAGTCGATTTACCTATTCCGTACTTCTCAGCAATAATACCATAGTTCTGGCCATTTTCTATTAGCTTAATTATTTCAATTTTTTGATCTAAAGTCAAAGTTACGTGTTTACGAGGAGCCATTGTAACAAACAAGAATAATAACCACTCGACAAGAAAGAAGTAAACGTACTGACCATCGGGCATCGATTTATTACCTACATATGTAGGTTTATCGATTTTGTCGATTTTGTATTGTCGATAACAATATCTTATACATAGATTAATTGGGTTCCGGGAATTCTCGTAAAATCTATTTACGAACAAATGAAATTTTGCCGTCCGGATTACCGCGTTCACCGGATTATCAGAGGTCCGGACTATCGAGGCTCTACTGTATATGTATTTTAGTTATTTATTATGCGTGTATATTAATTGTAATTAATAAAATAATAACTAAAAACATAAATAATTCAAGTAATTAAAATAATTTTAAAGGTTTTTTTTTATGTTTTCAGTTTGTAAATTAAATTTTCAAGGATATTTTCGTATAGTTTTAGGGCGTTTTCATAGGTTTTTTTTAGGAAATCAACATCCAGTACGTATTTGTTTTCAAGTGCGATACATCCATCGGCACGAGTATTCTGGTTCGAAAAGCAAATTGCCTTCACCACACATTCGTCCCAATGTATCTCCATTGACTCGGCCATATTTTCTAGTCGATGTAATGAAAGGCGAGTTTAAGGCAATAAATTTGAACGTATTTAATCGATATGAAAATAAGATTTTTGGAAAAAAAAAAAACGTTATTTCAGGATCTGTCAATATATATTCTAAAGATGGAGTTTTGTACGGACAAATAATCACGATGTAACGTATAATATTCATATTATAATAATAATAATAATAATATACGGATAGCGTTCGCGTTGCGGTATATAATAACTGTGAGAACTCGGGCGCGCCAGGACGGATATATCACCACCGCCCCTCACGGGTACTATACACAGCGCGCGTATTTATCTTGCTCGTAATTATTGACCGACTGTCTCGTATAATAATAATAATAATAATAATAATAATAATAATATGACCATCGCCCGCGAAACGCGATTTACTATCGAATTATGTATTTCTCGGGGTTTTTTTTTCTTTTTTTTTTTTTTTTTTACATTTATTATTACTTTTATTTCACTCGTAACGAACAAAATATATATTGTACACCCAACTACGTGTATAATATTATCATAGTGACAGACGAATAATTTTCTCGTTAAAAAACCATTCATTGCTATGCACACGAGCCCCGGCCCGGACGTATCGCTGACGGACAGGTGGTATCGCGTGACGGCTTGACCGCCGCCGCCGCCCGCAACTATATAATATTATACGAGAGATATGTCTAGCATAATATATTATATTAAGTGTATATTACGAATATGTTTTTATTTAAGTACGTCAATAATTCTTCGTTAGCGTGTGAATCGCGGTGAAAAATTCAAAATTCAAAAAAAAAGTAATCGGATAAATATAGCTGGTCGGCAGTGTTAGGACTTATCTATAGACGATTTTTTTTTTTCAGACAAATTTTCAAGTAATACACAATTAAGTATTTGATTTTTCGGCAAAAATATACCTGTACTCTTTCACTGGAAACGTGTGAATTTATATGCGAAAAAAATTGTGTATTGCAGTGTAATGTGTATATAGTGTGTATATACACCATTGTGTCCATATCATTATTTTCATTATATTTTTGTTTATTATCAATAACGTGACTTGAAACTGTCGGTGGTGTAAACGAGTTTTTCAGGCTGATTGCATAAACATAATGTGTACCTACATATGGTTACACAGTATAGGCATACTTTTGGGAATAGAAACATGAAAATTGAAATGTTTCCTCTACCATCATTGCTTAATTGAGATTAAAACTAATTGAATCAACTTATTTATTGTATTGTGAACCATTGACGTTTTCATTTTTCAAAACCGACCTTAAAAAACGAATTGATTATATATTTGATTTAGAGCTTCCCAAAAGTAAACCATTTATTTTGTCAGCTATCAGTCTCCCAAAATTTACACTCGGTTAGATATCAAAATGATTTGTAGCTTTGTACAAACAATTATTTATAACTGAATGTAATTTACTGAACTTCAATGAAAATAATTCTGATGATAATGATACTGACGATTATCAGAAAACGGCCATGATTTTTTTCAAATTTTTAGTGGATGGAGTTTATTTCCTGAAAAACGTACTTTCAATCAACGACACAAAAAAATTCCCATATTTGGATACATTACTAATTTTTAAAGAAGTTTTTTTAAGTATAACACAACTCTTTCATTGTCTACCTCAAATGAGTTAGCGCTAGTTCATATATTTTGGATATAGACTTAATGACAAAACTTTAGAAATGTTGTTATGTTGTTGATGTTTGAGTTTAAACAAATATTTTTTTTTCATTAGCGTGTATATATTATGCTTTTTTATTTTGTGTATATTTAAATAAGCTAATGTTTACATTTGGTAATAATATGGTAATAATAAGGGATGGAAGCACATCGGCTCAAATGGTGAATGTATTTAATTTGAGAGCGAATAGTAGAGTTTGACGTGATAATACGCAATATACATTTCTGAATTTTTAACATTTATTTACGTAAATAACCTAAAAAAAAAAAAATCGCATTTTTGTTTCTATAAAAATGTAGTAAAAAGTGTATTGTTGAATAAGATACATATAGTGAATAATTTAATAGAACCTTAATATAAAAATTTAATTATATTTTCATTAGATGTAATAAAATCATAATAAAAATATTATTGTTATAAATAAAAAATGTCTATTCAATAAATATAATACACGTGTAAGTAAAATAATTTTCAATCTAACGTCAAAATTTATGCTTTTTTTACGTACAACGTAAAAGGTAGAATGTTTTTTATACTAGGTAGATAAAACAAATTGATATTATAAAAAAACAATTTATTTTTCTTTATGATATAGCACTATAATTTCTTTACTTTAATTTGATAGATTAACAAATTTAATTTAATCTAACATTTGATATCGATATTATTGCAATAGAATAAGTGAAAAAAGTTATATAAACGTTTAAACCATAAAATCAAACTTTTAAGAACAATTTAAAAAATACGAGATGCAGGATTTTATTCACACTATAAGCACGTAAACATTTAATTATATTTTAGTGTATTTGATAATAATGATTGAGAACACATTTTTAATATATAGTTAGATAATGTACGATTAATCTTAAATTAAAATCTAATTTCATAAAATATGAAATTCACTCATGTATGACATAAATATCTGAAATATAATGTAATTACTTTACAATAGTAAACAATTGATAAAATTATGATAATAGATAAATAATAATGAAGTACTAAAATTTTATTTTTCCGTATACATTTCGAATTTCTAAAATGATTTTATAAATATCTAAGTTATCTTCTGAATAAATGACAATACTGTAACAAACAATTAAATACCAAGGCAAGTTATCAACGATTTTTCGAACTTATATATAGTTATGTAAGGTTACAAAATATCAATGAAAATTATGCAGTTTGGAGTTAATGTGAATTTTCTATTAACTCAATACTGTATATAAAACTCATATTTTATATACTTCATATTATATCCACTCAAGTTTCTACTTAATGTATAACTTACTTTCTTAATTAAATCAATTGAATTTAAAAAAAAAATTAGTTTTATCACTACCTAGCTATATAGGTATAACCCAAGGTATAAAAATAATTAAATATCTAACTATAATATAATTTGTAAAGTTACTAAATTCTTATATAATGTGGTATTAAAATTTATATTTATTTAATATTTTTTACAAGACATGAATTATTGTGTAGTATACTATTTAAAATAGTTTATTTCTAACTGAAAAAAAAAAATTTGCTTTCCAATAATCACAAATTAACTTAAGGCAAAGAATTGGAGAAGAGAATTTAGAATATGAAAAATGCATTACGTTTATGTGTTATACGTAAATGAACTTGGTATTCACGAGATACCAATATTATATAAACTCTTAGATATTCTATATCCTAATCCGCTACGAAACTAATAAAAGAAATAGATATTTTCGATTCTTTCAGTTATCCGATACTTATCTTACTAAGTAATGTATCAAAATGTTTTAATATTTTACAATGAAATATTTTTTTAAAGAAACTTGATTTTAAGAATTTATTATTTAAAAAAAACCATTAATCTTAGATAACCTAAAAAGGTCTATAAAATGTTAGACAAATCTAAAACAGAAATCGCTCCAAAAAGTACATACGCTAATTTTCCCTAATATATTTGTCTAACGTAGGCGGTAACCATATTTATAAAATTTAAAAAACAAGGCTTTTATTTTACCCCCCCCCCTCTTAGGCTTTTTTTTACCAACATCCTAAATATATCTTATCTTTTTTTCTAGATTATGCAATTTCTTTTTGTACTTGTGATAAAAAATTATCGTTTATAACAAAACACTATACTATGTTAATATATTTTTTTTAAACAATACAAATTTAATTATTTGAGTTTAAAAATATTATTTTATTCTACTTGAGAAAATAAATTGTACAATGTTGATAAATATATGAAATATTATATCAAATATTGGTCCGAAAACTTTTCCCTGTCATACCTATCGAGACAAATGGACCTCCTACTGATAAAAAGCTATGTTTAAACACTTTAGCATTCTAAATGCATGTATTATAAACATAGTATATATATAATCGATAAAAAGATTAGCTTTAACTCATAAACTTTATACTCATAATAAGTGATGTAGTATTGTTATTTCACATTTGGGCATAATATTATTTTTCCATTTACAACAATATTTTGGTAATTATCGTTAATTTTCCTTGATGCTTGAGAAAATTACTGAGAAATATAACTTCTAATAAAATGGAATTATAATGTTTTATTTTAATATAACTAAAAATAATATTTAACTATTCATTGATGTTTTTTAAAAATTATATTATAATATTAGACATCTACAGGGCCGGATTGGCTAGGCGAACTACCGAGAACATCTCGGTGGACCGCGCGATATTTAGGGTGATTAAGTGATGTATGACCAAAAATATAAGAGTCTAAAGTGAAATCGGGAAGGTTCTTAACCCTTTCACTGCTATAAACGCGGCAGCGCGTCCATTTATTTTTAAAATCAGCAAAAATAGTTATCAACAATGTAATAATATCATCCAATAGTAAATTTACAGCTAGATAAGATGAAACAAAAAAAAAAAATAAATAAAAATCAGACCAAGATCAAAGAAGATATAAGTATAATAAATTTTGTACCAGGGTGCCCAAAATGTGATAACATGATAGCCGGATAATATTTAATTTTTTTTTGTTTATGCAACGTATTACGTGCCAAAAATAATGACGATAACGTATGTTGATTATTGATCATCATTGGGTTTTTAAAGTTTAAATTTATCAGTGCTTTTATAATATATACTATTTAAATAAATAATTAATATTTTAGTAAGTACAAAAATAAAATGTCATTCATTTAATATTCATGGCTTTTATGTCTACTTATATTCATTCATCTCAATCTTCTAAGTATTTTCCACTCTTTATAAACCTATTTACTATTATTGTATATTTTGTTTTGTACAGATTGTAAATGTTATTTACAAAAAAAAAAAAAAAAATGAAAAAATATTTGGGAACCAATTACCAATTTGTATCCTTAATATCTCCTTCAATAATGACTCAAAATGAAAAAAAAAATAAATTTCAAAAATATACACTTTGGTCAGCGCAACAGGGCACACTAGAAAAAAATCAGTCAGCAGTGAAAGGGTTAATAACTGATACACTATAGTCCATTAAAATATATTTTAAAAAAGTCGATTTTCAATCAGTATTTGCCTAATTGGGACGGTAGGAATCTAAAACGGGACGGTGTAAAACTCGATGGCTGGTAGCTTCCCTATCGGGCGCTGGTCACCCAGATATTATAAGTATGTTTAAACGACAATATTTTCATACACGGATACAGATAATGATAACGGAATATAATTTTATCTGGACAAGATAATAGATAATTTTTATCTAGACGATTTACAACTCTGTTTAGTAATATTAATGGTGATCAAGTTTAATAGTCAATTATAACAATATTCTCTGAAGAATTTAGTACGATTTTAACACACGCTGATACGAATTTGTGAATAAACATTAAACATGTACCTATGATTATTATACAAAACATTTTTTATTTTTATCGCGTGTATACAACATTGAATTATTATAAATCTCGTTTTTCTATTAAGTCACATATTATATGGTGATTATTATATGACGGATGAATACGGATGATAGGTTATAGGTACCTTTACCTACCTAAATTGTATATACAGCAGTGTAAAATTAGATATTATGATGCGAGATTTAACATTTTGGCAGATTAATATAGGTGTGCCTTGAAAAATGTGTATAATTTTTGTTCTCGTTCGTTTACCGGAAAGTCACGCACGGTTTACCCGATTTTTTTTTTTTTGTATACACAAACATAAACGATAAAAAAAATGTATAATATTATAATAATACACGTACAGGTAATCTAACATTAATTTATACCTTTATCACACATATATACACAACGTTTATAATCAAATTGTATCTAAATTATAAGATAGATGTAAACATCATCACATTATCTATAGATAATGACGAAGATCAATATTAATTGATTTTTTTTTTTTTTTTTTATCCAAATGAAAATAAAATGAAAACCTCATTCATTTTATTGATTAGATCTACATAGTTGTATTCAGTTTTTAAATTATTCTCTTGCAGTAGGCAAAATTATTATCACAACCACATAATAAATATGAATTTAAGGAATAATAAAATACCCGAAGTTCTCGAAATATTATGTCACATAGATAACAATAACTTTAAATAGATACCTACCGAAATGTGCATTTAATTATACAATTATATTTAATTATACTAGCTACTAAAAAGTCTTGTAACACTATTGAAATTTATAAAAATCTATCTTTTATTGAATAATTAATTGTTAATAATTGATATATAATATACAATTTATTATTTTTATTAAGAGGATGTAGGTATATAGAAACAGATTAGATTTTGTTTCATTTAGAAATTGAGAAAAATTACACAGGTAAATTAAACTTACAATTTTCGGGGTTTCGAGAAAAAAGTGTATTAATATTAATGAATTTAAGTATTTATAAATTAATAAATTTAAGTTAACTATGTAATCAGCTTTTTATAATCGAAATAGAGTAACGTGTAGTCTTGGTACACAAAAACCCCAAATTTTTAAAAAATGCATTACCATTTACCTTTTTAGGTCTTATTTTTACTAAATATATTATAAGGTAAATTACATTTTATTAAGTATACAGAAATTCTGTTGAAATTGAACAGTGAAAATAAGTAAAAAAAAAAGTTCTAAATTCAAAATTAAATAGAACTTATCCGAAAGTGTAACCAAAATATTGAAATCCAAAATGCACTTTTTCTTGGTTAATGAATAAATATAATATTTTTTCTTTTTATTCAATAAGTTATTTAACTGACAAAAAAAACAAATAAAAAAATTTATATCAGTTAGGCATGATATTATGTAGGCACTATATCATAAGGTATATATTTTTTTCAAATATTTATTTAAAAACACATAAATGTCATATATATTATATTCTACCAATAAAATAAAAATTTTAAATATAGAACATATGAGTACCTATACAACAAAAATTTGTGAAATACAGTTTTTTTTACGTATTTATATTTATAGAGAGAATGAAAATCGACAAAAAATGTCATATGCATGTGCAAAATAAATTTCATTTTACATAATATAGCAGTGCCTCGTCTATTTCCTTTTTTTTTATAGGAACAACAAATTATTATTATAATAAATAGTATAATATAATATTAAATAATATTATTATACTTATTTATCTCAAACATTCAGTGGCGTTCTTTTAGAGTTTTAGAATTATTTTTCTTCATTTACCATCAACATATTTATTAATTTTATTCTACTTTTATTTTATTTTTAGTGAATTTTAAAAGTAAATATGCAAAACTTTTTAATTATAATGATTATATTATCATTATTATAAACTATAAAATACAAGGATAGATAGCTCAAAAAAGATATCTCCACAAAATTTCAACAATGTTTCAAAAATTCCATATTGGTTGAGATTTGAATAAACATGTACCTAATAGAAAGTATGAATTTGGAGTTAAAAATTCAGAATTGGATAGGTCATATACATATATGGTGTTCTAATAAATTTTGACAAATGTTCGACAAGGTAATAAGTTAAATTTAAGCTTGTTTTAACTTTTTAAATTAACTAGGTAGATATAATTTAGTGTATTATAAACTTATCTAGTTTAAAACAATTGTAATAAATTTATTAACTTGATACTTACATTTTTCTTAAATATAGATATTTATCAAAGGAACAATGTTTTTTGAGCTACTAAGAAACAATGATTCATAAATTTAAAAAAAATTATAGCTAATAAGGGTATCTGTTCTTGTTTACAATTAACTACAACTTATTTTGTTATAAATTTATTATGAATAAAATTTAATTATTTATTTTACAATATACATATAGGTGCCTACTATAGATAATAAAATGTCATTGTAAACTAATTTAGTTAAGCTATTGAATAAAGTTTTACATTAACTAATTAAGTCGTAAATTAAGTAATTTTTAAATTTCAACTATTTACAAAAATATTCGAATTAACTAAATTTTAATTTTCTAACTTTAGCATTAACTTTGAGTATTCTTATCAAAGCTGGGTATCGCCTAGTAAACATGTTTCAGTTATTTTAAATTTTTAAACCACCTGCTAATTTTGTGTATTGTTAGCTTATCAACAAGTTAATTTTTGTTCATTAAAAGATAAGTTTTTAAAAACAAATTCTAATTTAGGACCAAAGTTGTATTACAAAATATTAATTTTTGTTTATCAATTTTAACAAAAGTTCAATTAAAATTATATATTAATTATTACTTAAAGAAATTAAACTTTTGTCTAAAATTAGCTTTAGTTTTATTATTACGAATAAAAACAAATCAATTTCTACAAAATATAAAATATTAACAACGAATAAAAGAAAATTAACGTTTTCATTAATTAATTAAGTTAATTATATTAGGTTTTGACTTATTATTATCATTATTGTTATTATTTTACTGGTAAATATTCTTTAATCGAATAACTTTTAACTTTAACTATTTAAATATACTATATATATATACTTATTACATAATATATATATTTATTAACTTAAAGTTTACTTCTTAATTTTACCATTAAAATGTCCGTGACCGTAAAACGAAAGACCATATGTCCACCACGTAATAAAATATTAATTACTTAAAACACTTTCTCCTTCTAAAATAAAAGTTAATAATTGATGAAAAAAAAAATCAAAAATTGTTTATTTTAAAATTAAATAGATATTTACATTAGCATTATAAAATATTACGTTATATTATTTCGGTGCTCTCATAATAAAATAGCGTCAGCATTCGTCTCGCTGTCTATACAATACGGCGACGATTTATGCACCGTAAATTATATTCACTTCAAAGGACACATCGTTCGTAATTCGCGTAAATGTATAATAATTATAATATGCAATTGATGTGAATGAATTCAAACAATGAACGTCGTACGGTTTCGAATATAAAACCGCTATTGACACGATATTACATTATAATATGTACACATTTATACATTCGTATATAGTGAAATACTCGACGTATTGTCTGATAAGTCGGTAAATAAACGAAAAATAATATGATGTGAAAACAAATAGAGCTCGTCAAGTATAACGATTTTGTAGAGCAATGGGAAAGACATCTCCTTATTTCCAAACAATATAATAATAATTATTCGTGTCGAAACACGTCATCCTTTTCGTATATTATACTGCTTTATTCAGACCACATAGAATAGCAAGCTAGGGCTTCCTTTGGATACGCCATTTCCTTCTCTGAAGGTTCTAAAATTGTATGATATTCTAGTCATTTTCATATTGTATAAAATTATGTTGTTCACAATTTCTCTAAAAGTTTCTTTTTTTTAGAAAAAAAAAAAATAGGAAAAATTTAGTTTATTTTTGAAAGTAAAATTATATACTTTACTTCTAAAGGTAAAATTTTCGTTTTGAAAAAAACGTCGGAACGCAATAAATTTAAGTATTTTTTAATAATTCTTGATCCACAATTTACATATATACACAATGTACATTGTACATTTAATTTATTTTTAAAGGAAACACGAAATATTTTTTCTGGGTGATCTATGGAATTTTCGGTAGAAGCTTAAGAATATTTAAATAGATATTTAGGAAAATTATCACCCTCGAGGAATTTATTGTATTCACAATGATATATGGTGTTTTCTCTGTGAACACCTTTTCGACCAGAAAAAGTCTATATTACTACTATAGTAGGAATTTAGAATAAAAAGCTTTTTTGATAGAAATTTGGTATCCTAATTAGTACTTTGAATAGAACATATTTTTTTAATTTTTACAGTAGTTTACTGAATCATAAATAAAATAATTTTTTTTTACAAAAATATTTCATAAATGTATGGAAAATCACCAAATAACATTAAATTGTCATATAGGTATTACTTTTTTTTATTATTATATTGAAACACTGTTAAAAATCATTCTTTTGAATGAAATGATTTATCATTGCTTATAAATTAATATATCTATTTCTAATATGGCGAGCAAAGTGCTGACACTTATTGAGCTAAAGGTGAATTTTTTTTATTATTATTAGTATTTAAAATATTGCTTTAACGTTTGTCGAAAAAACTTAAAAAAGGATAACTTAGCTATCCACCGTCAACTACTTTATTCTTCTAAATATTATATGCCAATAAATAACTACATTTTTGTCAGATGAACAGATGTTTGATGTATAAAACCAATATTTTTACTTTGGGTCGAAGGATAGAGGAAAAAGTATAGGATTGATATATTTTAAAATGAAATAAATATTAGAGTTGAAAAATAGATTTCTTTGTAACATCTTAGTAAGTAAGTACATTGAGATTATTTAAAAGTAAACGAAAA
This sequence comes from Pemphigus obesinymphae, assembly GCA_025469235.1. Taxonomy (NCBI): domain Eukaryota; kingdom Metazoa; phylum Arthropoda; class Insecta; order Hemiptera; family Aphididae; genus Pemphigus; species Pemphigus obesinymphae. The sequence goes on from JAIPRL010004360.1 coordinate 24,895, forward strand.
AATAAGTTCTCCAAATATAGGTGGTTCTTTTGGTCCTGGGATAGGATAGTACCTATATTATTATTATTTTAATTTTGAAAGCAAAGATAAATCATTTCTTTCGATAAAAATAATTTTGAGCGGAGTTTCTTTGTAATAATATATTTTATAATTTTTTGAAATATATCCTTTGACCAGTAAATAGCCAAACAAAAAAAAAACAATTTTGTAGCTACAATATTATTTGTTATTTTTATGATCGCAAATCGCAAATAACATCCCTGAACTTGAAATTAGCTACACCTATTTGAATGTATCAATCAGTTTCTAACAACACTAAAATTATAATGTGTATTTATATATATATATATATATAATATATTTGCGGCTAAAGTTCACTAATTTGAGCTTATGGTTATTTTTCTACATTAATAATAACTCATACTGCATAAATTGTACAAATGGTAATTTTTCTTTACAATTAAGAAAACTACAATATTTTGCAAAATCAAAAGATTATTCAATATACTCTCAATTCATAATCTGAAATAATTATTCATAAGAACAAAAATTTACTGAAGAAATGAGGTAAGTAGGTATATACTTAATACTTATATATTATTTTCAAGGATATTATTACTCAACAGTAAAATTTTTTTTTACTGTGTGTCTTCATTAGCCTCTGATGACTATATGAGAAACAAAAAAAAATTAACATGCATATGCATCGCATTACTTTAAATTGAATCGTTAACTTATACTTTTTTACGACAAAATGTGTTATTTGTGTATATACAATTCGAGAACCTTGTACATTTTATAACCCAAAGAAAAACGTTATTTCGTATATATTTCATTTATAATCATATAAATGATATTTTTTTATTTATTATTGTTAATATTATTGAAACTTTGTTTAGACAATAATAATTAGTCTCTATACAGTTTCGTATGCGGAAACGTGTGAATAACGACTATTATTGTATAGTTTTACAATCATAAAAAAAATAGAAGAAGCAGCCAACTAGACCGTTTCAGTTTTATATATGGACAAAAAATAACTGGGTGTAATGGAGGAATGAAGGAGTACATAAAAATAGTGTACAGATTGTGCATTCAATTACTAAAAATAATCAAGAATATAAAATAAAAAAGAGAAGTTTTGGATGATGACGAGGGGAAATGGAAGAGAAAATATATGACGATTTAATACAATTAAAATAAATAATTATCAACGACATCCACATCGACATCGCTGAATGATGTACATTCTCGAATTAGCCGATACGATATTTAAAGTTTTATTAAATACCACGACATATCTACTGCAAAACGACATATATTATTTTATTTTAATTAGTACGCAAACAAAGATTAGAATAATAAGGCATTATTATTAAAGGTTTTAAAAAAGTTCCTAAAAAGTATTACGACTTTAATAAAAAAATATATATATATAATTATATATACAGTGACGTACTCAGGAATTTTCAATTATGGGAGGTGGGGGGTTATATTTGTGTAACCATAATTATAATTAACAAAATAATATTCTTTATTGGTTATTTGTTCTTTATATATATAATATATATGTGTGTGTGTGTGTAACTTTTATGTTAGGCATTTTATTGTATCTTACAGTTTGTCAAATATATTTAAATAACCATAAAAATTTATTAAATCAAATATTTTGTATTTTATTATTTTTCTTAGATACTTATCTAATAATAGATTTTTAGGAAAATTTTATAAATACATTTTATGTTGATAATACAATGATCTATAATTTTAATTGTATACATAATTACGTTATTAAATATTTAATTCAATTCAAAAAGAGATAAAACGACCCTTATGTGTAAATTTTCAACCTCTATGCGGCACGTGAATAGAAAGAGTAGGTAATCATGATTAAATTGTACTCAAATTATTTTAATATAGAAATAAAAAAAATTATATAATGCAAAATCTAAAATTCAAAAGTTCAAAAATAAGGGCCACTGTATTATATATTATTAAATGATAATCTCTTGAACTGGCAACACACGAGCGTTATTTTGCCGCGAGTTATTTTTATGGTACCGTAAAATTACAGTAAATTTCGTCGAGAATGAATGAATGGAGCACAAGTACACAATACACAAGTGTCGAGCTGTAAAAATAACGTGCGACCGGTTTAATTTCTACGGGTTATATTTTCCGATTTTCTATTACGTTTTAATGATCAACTATTTATCGAAATGTCAACATGTCATAGTTATCAAATGAAGTAAGTGAAAAATCTTCGCAATTAATGATCGACGATAGTATTGATCTCGATATTTTAATATCGATGGTAGAAGAGCGACCAGCGTAGTGAAATAAAACCCTTGAAATTTTTTCGGTCTTGAAGTTTTGGAAAGAAGTGTTTTATATATTAATAATATTATTAATAGGTATATGATAATTGAAACATTTTTCTGGATATTTTCGAAGAACTTCAAAATCTTAAACGAATGCGCCATTATAAGTATGCATACTAATTAAAGGATGTACCCACATATTTTTTTTTACTTTTTTTTTTTTTTTATTAATTTTTATTAAATATTATTTTTAATAAAAAGGTTATAACCAATGGATGATATTGTGTTTTCAAAAAATACCGCGCATAAATAACCAAACGATACTACTGATACTAACTGATATCGTCATAAATAATATTATCTCTGGATATCGTACTGTAAATAACGCTCGTTTGTTGGCACAGATTTTTAACGCGCGGAATAATAGTGCAAAATTTGGTTTTAATATCTCAAACGGTATAGATTTGTATTTAGGGTAAAAATCAAACCCGCCGAACTTTCATTTATATATGAATGTTACTCATTGAATACCTATATAGAAAATAATTAGTTAGTAATTTAATTTTTATCTTGAGGACTAGATATTATCCATTTCAAATTTTCATAATTGTCTCGTTCTCAATATAGTAAAAATCAATGGGTGGGAAGGGGTTGACTCCCCCCCCCCGTGTGTGTGTTCACTCCTGTATATACAGAATAATCATTTAGATCTGAATTGATAACTAGTAAAAGTATGTCAAATAATAATATAAAAAAAAATATGACCAAAATGCCTATAAAATGTATTCATGATTTATGAACAGTAGAAATTACCAAAAAATGTACAAAAGACTACTTCAAAAAACATTAAAGACTTAAAAAATCATAGTTACGCATATATTTCTTATCACTAACCGCATATTGTGATATCACGCGTGTACTAGTAGGCACCATTATTAAATAATTCATTCGGTAATGACAACTTTTACGCGGTTTTTCGTCATCCGTTTTCCCGCGATATTCGAACCCACTGGTCGTTGTAATAATATTATTTCGCACCAGTGGTTACCCGAACGGTACCAGACCTCGGAGAGCCCTTGTTGCAAAAGTAATGACAAAATAAAAAGGGATTTGAGATTATGGCCCCACAAAGTCAAGAGTCCGTGTGATATTGATTGAGTACAACGGGGATGACACGCCGCTGTTTTGCGCCCGAAACACCGATGATGGTAAAAATAACCGACCGATATTATTCCAATCGATTGAATATTTATTATTACATCAAGGTTATATATTTTTTGTTGGTTCAAAAAAAAAAAAAACAGGCAAACTGGACCGTGAACTAAGAGGGCGTTCAGGAAACCGTCGAAATATCTTCAAAAGTAGTTTTGTACAATATATATAGGAAAATTATTAATAACTACTGTAGTTAATGGAAAAATTAACTTGAAAATGTTATGTAAAGACAAAAAATGTATAGAAAGTTAACCAAAATAAATTTTAACATTTTCGGTTGAATGTTGAAATGGTAAATACAACAACTTAACTCACTACTCAGTAAACAGTAAATTTCTCCACATATTTAATGTTAATATTATGAACCTATTTATTAATTATTCTCAAGTACCTATTATACTAAAGTGGTTAATACATTTCTAAAGAATTAAACATTTCATGTTTTATATAAAATACATTTTCAGAGTTGGACAATTTAATAAAATCAAGTTATACGTTTATTCGCGTTTAAATCTTCAGTTATAATACACTAATTAATTAAAATCAAAATATATATACAAATCAATTTTCATTGTTATATTTAGATTTCGATTAAAATATGTATATTAATCTAATATACAATTACAACTTATACAACTATTTATATAGATTAGTTAATAGAAAAGCAATCAACTGTATATATAACTAAGTCAAAAGAAAATAATTTTGTAATCTAACTTAAATTAAAAGTTAATGTTCAACTATAGGTATTAATAATTCGTATTTTAAAATATTAAATTTAATAGCTGACTTGGAAATCCTTATTCGAGGTGATATTTTTTAGACCAAATTGTAATTATTATTGTAAAGGATTATTATACGCAGTAAATAATTAATTATTGAGGATAAATATTATTATAATTAACTAAATTTAAATAACATATTTATTATTTATTCAACTTAATAAAAGTAGTAGGTCACAAAATTTATAAAAAAAAAAAAAAAATAGTTTTACATATTGATATTTTTAATTCTATACCTATAAATTTAATTAACAGTTTTGTTAAATAATCGTCTTAATGAATCTTCAGATGCAAACAGTACCTATAGGTTAGTTTATATGTTAAATATATATACGACTTATCGTCTTATATTTATAACTTCTTTTTCAATTGTATCACTTGTAGATATATACATTTCTTGAATAATTTAAAAATAAATTATATAAATAATGGACAATTTTTTTTTTATATCTACATTCGTAATCGGTCAGGTTATATAATATTAATTCTCGGTATTTATAAGGTTGAGAATTTAAAAAAAAAAGTAATGAAATACTCGTGTTTATACGAATCCATCACAATGATGCGTGTAGACCATAGGTATAATAATATGTATACAATAAAGAATATTTCATTAAGGTGTTGTCGAAAATGATATAATATATTTAAATGCATCAACTGATATTCCTAATAATTTAAACTGTTAGTTACTTATTCTAAATATTACTATAGATGTATTTGTGAATCGTGTAGAACCATACTTATAAAATATGAAAATTTAAATTTTCTCTTTGGCTGAAGTTTACCGCAAGGATCAAATACAAAAATTTCAAGTCCAAGTTCTATGTAAATATTATCACTAAAACGTATTTATTTCATTTCGTTAAAATGTATATATAAATATGTAATAATACAAGTACCTACCTAACAATTAAAAAAAATAGATGCATTTTTACATTTAATGTTTTCAGGAATAGACCTGATATAATCCTGTGTACAAAATCTAGATATAGATATTTATATACTTATTATATTTAAATATAGTGTTTTAGTACTCACATGTGTTATATATGAAGATAATCATTAGTTCTGAGTCACTTATCAGCAATACCTACCCTCTAGAGTTTTAATGTCTGGTATTACAAATTTGATTTATGAAGTGCACGTAATATCTTAAAAATTATGCAGCATAATGTATAACTACTAAAAATAAAATACAAATAATTAACGTCTGTATTAACCATTGTTTTACAAATAGTCACACCATACAATATACCTATTTAGTATTAGATACTATCAATGTTGTGTAAAATATATTTAAATTGAATTACAGGTTACCTACCTTTAATAAACATATTGAAAAAAGTTTCAAGTTATCTAAAATTACTTTTATCAAGTTAAATTAGGTACCTAATTTCTTCAAAAGTAATTCAAATATAAATTTTTATTTTTTTCGTATTATATTAACATTTTAAATAGGTAGGTAATATATGAAGCGCCGAGTTCAGAAAACTAAATTTTACAGGAACACAAAAATCTGTTTACAATGAATTCATATACACCCAACATTTTGAAAAATACATTATACATACAACAACAAAATTGAGGGTTATTTTTATGATATTTTGGTTTATTTACTTCCTGTAAGCTAATCATAAGTTGTAAATAGAACTCTACATTATACACAATTTTTAATTTTCAATATAGGTAATAATTTTCATATTTTAATTTTCAATATTAATATATTAATATTATCAATAAAATATTCAAAAATAATATATACATTTTTATATTATGAATATGTTAAAATTAACTTTTTAATATTATTGATTAATATTTAATTCATATAACTAAGAATTAAAATAATAAGCTAAATTGAAGCCAATTAAAAACTATTTTTTTTTTACATTAATAGATTGATTAGTTTTCAGATTTGTTGTTTGTTAATTGTAATGGAATAAAAATAAGAAACCTATATAAACAATTAATTTTTAGCCATTAGTTTAATTTGTAATAACAACTGTAATAAGTTTTCAAGCAAAAACATGATTGAAAATTTTTTGTAAAGTAAATTTTCTTTACTTTTACAACGTTCATAGAATTATTTATAGTTTATTTTAATAGATTCATTTAAATCATATTTATTTTGACAAATACGAACTACTTTATTTTGGTGTGTTTATAGGGGCTTAATAGCATTTACAGAAGTTTTTTCTTAAACTTATAATAACTGTCTATAAATGCATATAAATATTAGTTATAATATTGAAATACTATTTTATATTTTGATCAAAAATTAAATCGAAATATCTTACCTTAGGTACTCTAATGTGAAACTATTTAAGATATACTTGTATATATGATTATAATTACAAATTATTATATCAGGAACGGCGTTACAAATTGCGAGGCCCCAAGCAAATTCATTTTTGGGGCCCTAATTTTTTTAATTTTTATTTTGTTAGACAAGAAGAAATACCTTAAATAATATCGTGGTAAAAATTATGCGTAAAAAGAAATAAACAACAAAATGTCTACCTATATGTTCATATAGGCTTCATATGACGCGGGACCCTAAGCAACTGCTTTAGTTGCATTGTCGTTCTACTTGCATTGTTTTATATCTTCAAATAGAGTCTGACAAATTTAAATAGAAAATGCTATAAAGTTTTAGTTTGAAGTTATTTTTTTAAAATTCAATTTTGGAGCAATATTACTTTTATCAAAAATAAGCTTAATATATACTTATACAGAATTTAGATTGTACCAAATTACAGATGTACCTAGGACAATAATTCCTTGAGGTACTCCAAAATGAATTTTAGTTCATCTTCTTCAGTACCTATACATTATTTAATATACCTAAATATGTCTTCTTTCATATAAATAACTGTAAGTAAACCATTTAAGACTTTCATTGATCATTCCGAAATTATATCACAAGCTCCTGGAATAGTGGGGTGAGGGGAGTGATAAAAAATCCTTTTATCCTCCACGGCTTATTGTTTGCTGCGGAATCTAAGTGTACATATTTTGTGCGAGGACACAAATTTTACGTTATTTACTTATTGAATTCAATTTTATATAGGTACTATGAATACCGGGCTAGTGTTCAAAATGACGGAAAATTTCCGAGAAAATTTGGAAAAATACTCGAAAAAAAAAACGGTTTTTTCCAAGGATTCGTGAAAAATTGGAAAAATTGAAAAAAAAGTTCTAAATAGAGTAATAATTGATAATAAATAAAGAAAACATAAAAATGAGAAGCATGGAGGCATATTATGTACCTCCATGATGAAAAGTGATAACATAATAATATTATGTTATCACATACTCTGTAGGTATGTAACAAACCTTTACCATAATTTCAAATGTGTTGTGTAGGTACATAGTAATGTCTAGCATATTTACTTTTATATTACATAGTTAATATAGTATATTATGTACATCTATTTTGCATATTCGTAATTTGAAGGTGAGTACTTTTTTAACAAATATATATTATCTATGTAATGTTATTCATTACTATGGTTTGGATTTGAAGTCAAAATTAGGTATAGTTGGAGCTTAGCTACCACGCGATGTGTTCAATATTTTTTTTCGAAACCCATGTAAAATCGTGTGTTTTAAATGATGGTGTTGTTCGTTTTTGGCGAAAAAACTTAGTTTAGAAGTTATAGCGATTTGAAGCTTGTAATTTCGAAAAGCCGGTAAGGAGCGGTCATTCTCTCGTAGCGAGGGTTTGCCATTTAGGTCACCGGTTGGTTAGGTTTAGGTAGTTATTTTGAATATATATATGAATTTATAAAAATGCATGCCGGGTAGGTAATTGTACATTGGTACAAATTAAATACGATTCGAGTGAAACATCACAGTATCGTGACGCGCCGACCGCCTTATCACATCCCGTCAAACGGCTCAAACTTTTCAATGTTCAATATCAATGTAATCAATATAATAACATTTAAAAATTGTCCAGAATCCAGATACAGATAGTGGAATTATAGTTCATCGTTACTTTAGTCCGAAAGGATAATTCGTTATTATTTAAAATTTGAAAAAGACAGGTAAGTAGGTTGTACATAGTTGATATAACGGTAGTATATGTTGCTCTTTTTTTTTCCTCAATTTTTCCAATTTTTCGAAAAAAAAACGGGGTTTTTCCGAGTTTTTTTCCGGATTTCAATTTTTCCGGAAATTTTCAAACTCTATACCGGGCCCAGGAAAATTCTCATTAAAACAATATTATTAAATTAGTTATGTCTTTAACCAAGAATTTGTACCTGTATAGGTACTGCAGAGAGTACGCGAACATGCGGATGATGGGCGTCGTGCACAGTGTGGTGGCGGACTGGCAACGAAAAAAAAACTCTCTGTCAGTGTAAAAAATATATAAAGCCAGTAATGACGAACTGCTGTTTGATATAAAGCGATAAAAAAAAAATAACAAAATTAAAGAACGATTGATTAAGAGTAAAAAAAAAAAAAAAAACAAAAAAACAATCTAGTTTTTGCATCTAAAAACGTCGTAGTACCTACCTATATACACACACACACAAGGTAGAATATTAATGAGCGTTGGCGCCCTATACGCCCCGCACGGCGTTCGTGTGTGTGGTCTGTTCATGCAGTAGCAGTGTAACCATATATACCGGGTATATAATATAGGTATACGCGGTATGCCGAATCATCGCGGCTAAATATCAAAAAACTGGACATTTGATTAATAGTCTCAATTATGTCACGAGACAAATAGTTCGCGAACGGGTTTGATTGCGTGTGTGTGTGTGTGTGTGTGTGTGTGTGTGTTTTTTTTCTTCGTTTAAAGAATATATCGTCCGATTTCGTCTTTGACTCGACGAAAAGGGAAAAAAATCGTATCCGTCATATCGAAATGTCCGGTCTGTGACATTGCTATACGTTCGTGTTTTGCCGTTTTCCTCCTCTCCCCCACCTCCCCTTCGTATTATTATTATTTATATATAACAGAAAATATAGTTTTGATACCGAGAAACCTCTCGCGCGTTCATATACACGTATATATGAAATACCTATATATATATATATATCATAACCCTCTTTTTTTTTTTTTCCCATTTTTATTTTTTTTTTTCGTCTTTGTTTCGTGTGTGGTAATTATAAATTCTTCGAGAATGTTTTGCCTTTTCTCTCTAATCAGTCGTATACATCTTATTATTATTGTACGCGTGTGTGTATACATACGAGTAAAATATCCTTATAAATAAACACACAAGAACATATTATAGTCGTCCGTATACACATATACACGGTTGTATATAGTCGACAGACGATGGGCATCGAGATACCAGGGCAATGCCGTATTCCGTTTAATGATGCCATACTATTAACGGATAATTATTATTATTATTATTATTATTATTATTATTATTATGAGCAACAAATACCAAATGCTGTGCGAGACTCGCGCAGCATATATATATATACATACGATAGAGATAGTCATAAACTCTTTGGGCAATTAAAATCGATTTCGATTCGTTTAAATATAAACAAAATTCCTTCATATTGCGTTGACTTATAGGGTCCCGGTTCACCCAAAGACGTACGATATACGGGTATTCCCGTAAATCGTAATAATAGTTTATGTTTACCATTGGTTCGAAATCCCGCAACGGAGCATTAGTGGTATTATTGTATTATAATATTGTATTATTGTATTGCCATTGTATTAAAACCTTGAAATATATAGCACCGGTAGGTAATATATATTTAAATGCTGGTAATTTGGTCAAATTTACCGGTTATATCGACATAATACACGATACCGCGGTATAATAGCGGTATTTCGGTAATTACCTGTAGCGTGTACGATCGGGCGCGTTCGGTGAAAATCGTAAAACTATAACGACTATTCATTTTCGAAGTAAACATAGAATACAATACTCCGCTAAAAATTATTTATTATTTCAGTTTTTACGTGAGAACAAACTGATTTATTCGTAGTTTTATTATAAAACAGTTCACATTCTGTCTCCTGTACTAGCCCCTATTTTAGAAAACGATTTGTACTGCACACAGAACCGAAATAAATTCTTACTTACGTAAATATAGGTACTTGTATACACAAAAATATGAATTGAATGAAAAAAAAAAACGAAGAATTTAAATTAGCGGTTGTGTTAAAAATGTACACAATCATAATAAAATCCTGGTTAATTTGATAATTTTACACAAAAAATACCGATAGTTGCCGTAAGTTTCGTATATACCTACGGCTACTGGTAATTTCGGGTATAACGGGAAAATCAATATCCCTAACATAGAAACATGATCAAAAATTTCCATTTTACTAAGTATTTAACTAAATGTATGCAATTTTTTTTTGGCAAATAATAATAAAACTTCAAATTTCACGCTAATGAAATATTTTATAATATTATAATATTAAAAATCGTGTAATGCAATCAATTTGATTGTAAATTATTTGATCACAAATTACCATAATTGATAAAAATATTAATAATGATAATAATCAATGTTCATAAGGAAAAACCAAAAATGCATTTATTATTACATAACTATCTTAAATATAAATAAACATTAAAAAAAATAACAATATATATAGGTGTATCAATAAAATCAATATTAATATGAAAATAACTGCTCTACAATTACATCCATTTATTAAATAATATAAAAAAAATCATCCTATTTTACCTCTAATTGGTTTTAAAACTATACCTACTCTATAATATCATTTAGCTAAATATTCAGATTTATTTATTAAATGTAAATGAATACAACTAAAGATAACTTAAGAAATAGTGCATACGGTTTTATAGATAAAATGAACAAAGTTAATATTGTGCCAGGATGCAAAATGATTTCATTAAATGTAAAGAACCTTCTATTTCAAAACTCGAAGCATTGAATATACTTAAAGATAATCGATTTCCATTTGTCACTTTTTGTTGATTGAATTTTTCAGATGATTTTATTTTTTATAGAAGCTCATTTTATTGTGAATGTGTGTAGCTATGAGACAGATTGGATTATATTTCACTAATTTTATCATTAATGAACTGTTTCTTACTAAACAAAAATTTAATTTTTGAATTTAACCAAATTTTTATCCGTTACATGTTAATGGAATCGATACAATAATAGTTCATTATAAATTACATATTAAACTACAATGTATATAAATAATACATAAAAACCTAATTCAAATATGTCGACGATACTTTCATTCTATTCAAAGTTACAAATGGACAGACAGAAGTTATGGATTAACACTTACCTAACAATATTTAAATAAAATTAATAAAAAAAATATCCAATTTATACTTGAAATACAATTCAAATAGGTAGGTACAATAAATAAAATTAACTTCTTAGGTCTTACAATAATTATTTCGAACAATAAATTTATTTTTAATATATAGGTAAAGAAAACCCACTCAAACTAATAGGTACGATATTCTATATGACTATAACCATCAATTTTAACAAAATTGTCCTTATTTTAATTCCATATTATATACCTATAGACTCGAACGCGTTCCTTTAAATAAATCTAATTATGTATTATGTATAGGTAATATTATATATAATGAATTCACTATTTTTTCTGATATACCTACCTATATGAATTAAAAATAATTTTTATGTAAACACAATCAAGAAAATGCATAAGAAAATATAGTCAAATTACATAGTCCTATTAATATACTACTTGATAATAATTAAATTTCTTATTATTCATGAAATTCCGTACCTAACTTTTTGTTAGGTAAGTTAGCCAATATTTTAAATATCTATAATAATGTAAAAGTCGCATTTTATTATTTTAAGCTGATAATAATTCAAATAAAACCATAATTAATAAATGCAAACAATTTTAATCTTATTTTGTTTTAATATTATTAATTTGTAACCTGATGATTAATTATGATTGAAAATTGAAACCAGTGGGGGAGCCAGGGGGGCTAGAGGGGCCATGGCCCCTCACATGGGCCTTTTTTCTTTATAGCAATTTTATATAATCTAATTTTAACAATAGTAGCTTTATAATTATAGTATAAGGTCTTTATGGCGTATTTATTATTAACGTACTTAACGCATGTTTTCACGATAAACCTAATTATGTTTTTTATTATCTTATCAATAGGTAACCAAAACTTGTGTTTGTTGAATTCAGTAACCAAGTTTCATTAGGTTAACCACGATAATATAAAATAAGATGGAATAAAAAAAAAAATATGTGATACTTAAGTAAAAGATATTGTATTATCTATGCATACATAGTTATAGATAGCCGTTCTAATATTTAAATCAAATTCTAATATTCAAGTTCTAATTTATTGAACTATTAAACGTGTATAAATTATCAAATTAATATCTATATAAGTAGGTAGCATAAGAGTTAAGCTTGGCGTTAGCTAACATAAATAAAGATGAGTTAAACTATAACAATATAGAGAGATATTTTGTTGAAATTTTCTAAAAAGATCTCCCAGAAGGATGCAAATGTTAGATTGGACACAATAAATAAAATATATTTTACCTAGTTAATAAGTTTATTTTTCAGTTTTTTTATTTAAATATTAACATTATATTTAGGTAGGTATTACATATTATTTATTTACTATAATTTATTAGTTATTAATTATTATGTTACCTAAGCAGTGGCGTCATTTCAGGTTTTACAAGGCGGGGGCAAAATTTTGACCTTTAATACTCAGCTAGATCAGTGGTTAGGTCAGAACGAAAAATTACTAAAAACAGATTCATTTTTTTCATAATATGAAAATATGGAGGGGGTATAAAAAACGAGGTTCTTCTAGAAATGAATTTGAATTTTAAGTACCTACCTACCTACCTATTGAACATACTTAAAAAAAATTTGTAGTTATTGACATAGACATCCGATAAGAAAGATATAGGTAGGTATGTACCTAAGTATATATTGTTTAAGTAAAAGTAGGTATATACTATATAAGTAGGGATATATAGGTTCTAAAGATATTAATTAATGGCCAATAGGTATACGTATAATATGGTAACGTATAAATATTCAATTATAAATCAAAAACCAATAGGTAGAAGGTAAGTACCTATCGAGTTATTAACTTTGGAAATTCCTGGGTATTTACACAATTACACCCCTAATCTTAAAATTATTTCTCAATATGTCATTAAACGGATCGATTATTTTCCTGAACAAAATATTGTTCATGGATAAAAAATGAGTAAATAATGTTTATACATAAACATCATTGTAAAATAAGTATTTAATTTAAAAATTTAAAAATAAGCTATTTAAATGACATGAAACATAACTATACATTTGCCAACGACCATACCACGTTGAATACACCAGTTCTCGTCTGATCACTGAAGTTAAGCAACGTCGGGCGTAGTTAGTACTTGGATGGGTGACCGCTTGGGAACACTATGTGCCGTTGGCATGCTTTTTTGTTGTTTTTTTTTTTTATTCATAATTTATATCCATTTTTATTTACATTTTTTATTTTTAAAAATCAATATTTTAAACTTTAATAATACTTTCGTCATATAAATGATAAATTTAAAATTGTACATTTTCTGTCACGGAATGATACTTGTAAAAAGTAATTTAATTTCACTAATTTGTATCTATGTTGGCAATCCGTTGGCAAGTTTTTTTTTCATTAATTATTTTTTCACCGATATATTTTAT
>JAIPRL010004361.1:3025-38881 GCA_025469235.1 Pemphigus obesinymphae
ACCGAAGCTACGCTCAGAATCGTTTTATTGAATGCAATGATTTATCATTGCTTTTAAATGCAATACATCCACCTAGAGTATCCTGCCCAGTAGCGAAGTGCATCCACCCATACTGACACCCGACGAGCGAAGTGCTTCCACCCCCTACTGACCGGCTTTTTTTTTTAATACTGATTTTTTTCATAAAGACTAAATTCCTCAATTCTTTAGTGTACTAACAAGGAAAATGAAAACTAAAAAACGTAGATTTAGAAACGAAGGAAAGCACCACGGAATTAAGAGCGTCGAGAAATATATTGGCAGCGCCATCCACATCAAGAGATGAGAAAGTAAATGGTCTGTTATAAAACTAAAGAAACTTGATAATGTTATTATAATCAGCGTATTTAAAATTTAAAAAAAAATGAGTATTATTAAAAGAAGTAAGAGTAAAATGACCATGGTAAGTTATGATAAAAGATGGGTGATAGGAATTAGCGGGGACAACAGCTTAACTAGATAAAGTAGTAGATATACAATAATTAACGTTACTAAAAACTAAATCAAGTAAGGATTTGGAAGCGTTATAAATGAAAGAATCCATGCACAGCAATGATATCGGGAACACAGGGAAAACTTATGCTGGAAGACAAAGAGTAACTTAACCCATGGTTGTCATTAAATCAAGATATTTCAGGCAAATTAAAGTCACCACAACATAAAATAGTATGATTAGCATAGCGCTGCACAGCAGAGTCGATGGACTCAGAAAAAGATTTGTACTCATCCAAGTAAATACTAGGAGGGAGGTAAACACCATTAATGATAAATTTATCATTGTCAAGCTTAAATTGAATAAATAGTTTTTGATATTTAGGACATCACGGGATATAAGAGAGGAAGGGATACCTTTACGCACGCCAATGACACCATAACCACGACTACAGGAACTATATAGAAACGATATATCGCATCTACATACATTATAATTAAAGAGGCCGAATTCGCCGGAAAAAATGTTATTATTAAGACACATTTCAGTAATAAAAATGAACATAAATTTTAAACAATAGGTTACAACTAAAATTATAAAAGGGGGACAAAATATCATTTTAAGCAGCCAAAAGTACATATATTTTTTTAAATTTGTTAATATTAGCACAGAATAAATTAATCAGAATGGTCCCTGTTAAAAATTTACACAGACAGCATAGGGCGGCGGCCAAATCAGTCGCCATATTTTAGAATGGGATTTTATCATTGTTTATAATATGTTTATACCACAGAATAATAAGTTCATACCATGATATTTCGAGTTATCAATGATAAGTAGCATAGAACAATTCTGATAGTGTATATTATGATATAAACAATTATAACATTGCATCCGAAAACATGGCGACTGATTTTGGGATATCATCTTAGTGTCCATCCCCTGATATTAGGGTCTTGAATATAGAAAAAATAATCAAATAAATATATTAAGTGTTTTCAAGGATTTCAAGGAGAATAATACTTATACAACCAGAAAAATAACATTTTTTTCACATTTTTATTAAATTAATTATATACGGAAAACTAAAAAGTAATCACTTCGAACTAAAATTATAACTTAGTAATAATTAAAGTACAATTACTATTACAATAAAATAATTAATAAATAATTTTAATTAATTTCCGTAATTCACACTAAACGAGTATTAAATATTAATACTTATATATTATTGTACATAATATTGTTAAACCATAAAATTATCAATATATTATGGAATCAATCCGAATCATATGTTTCAATCACATCGCCATCACTTTCCGTCAACTGAATTCCATGGGTTTCTATATTTGATAATTGCATTATATCTAGGGTTAATATTTCTGTTTAAATTTTTTTTAGTGGTCTGTTTGTTGATATCAGAGGATCAGATGATGATAAAAGCAGAAAGTACAAAGTCCGAATTGGTATTGATACGAATTAATTTTCTTGGATGGTGTTTCTAATATATAATATATATATATATATAATCTTTTTACTCGATTCTTGTGCTTCTTCCGATAATTGTCCAATTGGTAGAAGCGTGTATTTAATTGCTAAAGAACCATGAATAAGTTTTTTGTGCACACTAGGAGGCATTTAATACCAATTATATAAATGTACAAAAACTTCAGCGGTTTTTTTGACGTACTTGTTAAACTTTGCAAAATCAATTTCATGTTCACAAGAAATCACTGACAGTATCGTTGAAAATTTACGTATTAAATCAATATTTTCTCCTGTTATTTCTGAAACTTTTTCCGGATTATTAAAAAATGTTCGGGCAACATTTCCGGTATTTAATGTTCCCATACTTTGTTCAATTCTATCGACTTTTAATCCCATTTCATTGCAAAGACAATTCTGAAATATTTTTTTTATTTGTAAATGTACATTCCCAAAATGTAATCCACGCATGATGGCTCGATAAACCGTATTTTAAGTTTTCTAAATTTACATCGAAGTTATGCAATTGGTCAAGATCGTTCATTGATTTAGTTAAAACATTAAAAACTTTATCATATTCAAAATGAGTGTGTGATTAATAATTAATGTCTTATCATTGTTGATTACTATTTCTACTACTTCTATGTAATTCAAGTTCTGTATATCTTTTTCAACTTTTTGTACTGCTTTTGTTTATTGCATGCTTATAAATTATAATTCATTTTTACTATTTATTGATTTTTTATTTAATGAGGTATATTAGAAGTAAAAAGGAAACGTCTAACGTTTGATGATACAATTTGTTATAACTTTTAATTTTATAATATTTACATATTTTTCTTTTAAATGTATTTATTTTTATTAATAGTTATATAATTATTATCATTTACCACCAACTTGTTTTATAAAATGTAATCAATTTCAACTACATTATGTATTTTGTATATGCACTTTTTTTATTTATATTATATTTTTATGCAATTATACATAATTCATAAGTAATAATACAATAAAAAATAGTAATTTATATTATTGTATTGTTTTTTTTATGAAGTTCGGTTCGGGTTTGATATTTTAATTGAATAGTTCGGTTCGGTTCGGGTTGGAATAAAACATTGGAAATTCGGTTCGGGTTCAGTTCGACCTCAAAAATCTGGGTTCGTAACATCACTAATTTCTACGTGCGTGAAGTTGGCCCCCCGACTTTATCCGATCGACTCCAAATCTGTGCCAATATTTTGCAACTAATTTGCAACTATTTGCAACCAATTTTTATAATTTGCAACCGATTATTTAAGCCGCAATTCAACTTTTTGTACATGGGGGGCTAACTTCACGTAGCCCCCCGACTTTGTCCGATCGACTCCAAATCTGTGCCAATATTTTGCAACTAATTTGCAACTATTTGCAACCAAATTTTTGTAATTTGCAACCGATTATTTTATCCGCTATCGAAGTTTTAGTGATAGGGGGCCAGCCCCCCGACTTTGTCCGATCGACTCCAAATCTGTGCCAATATTTTGCAACTAATTTGCAACTATTTGCAACCAAATTTTTATAATTTGCAACTGATTATTTTAGCCGCTATCGAAGTTTTAGTGATGGGGGGCCAGCCCCCGACTTTGTCCGATCGACTCCAAATCTGTGCCAATATTTTGCAACTTATTTGGGGTGAGTTGATCGGAGAAAGTGGGTGGCTAACTTCACGAACACTGTTATAAATAAAATAATACGTAAATAGCTTACTTGAATAGTTCAATTGTTATAAAATATTTTTTTTTCCTTTTATAGATTTTTTTTGGCAATTATTGTAAAAATAATATATGAATAATTCAAATACAAACAAACAGTTAATATATAGTCTGAAAGTTTTAATCATTTTTAATAGCTATAAAACAATTCTTTTTATTATAAACATATAATATATTACAATATACAAATAATATATTATTATATATCATATGTAAACTAATTAAAATATTTTGATAAATGTAATTATTAATTGATTAATAATAATTTTTTTAATTCATTTTTTTACATACATAACTGTGTGAGGTTTGATTTTTGCTTGCAAAGATGCCCTTTTAATTTTTTTCACCAAGTCATTGTGAATCTCCCACCCGTTAGATCTCTTTATAAAGGATGTGTAGTGATCTTGACTATAGCTTACTACACCCATAATTATATAACTGGAAAAAAATTGATTAAAAAAAGAAAATCAATAATAGTAATTAATTTGTAATATGATTAATATTTAAGAATTAAAAATGATACAATTTATTGTATTTTAAACATAAATATAATAATGTAATATTTATATTATATATTGTATTTTATTTTTACCTGTCATTATTTATGTCCAATTGCATAGGAAGTTCATCAATTAAATAAGACGTGTGTTCAGAGTAAAAGTCCGTTTCTATGAACAAATGACTGCTGAGTTGCTTTGATGTGGTTGTAGTTTCGTTGCATTCTAAACAGTTTGATTTTTTATCACTTAAATATATTTTTAAATCCTCATTTAGGTGTATAAATCTATTTTGTAAATTTATCATTATTGCTGGATTATTTAACGTTCTAGTTGATGTACATTTTGTACATGTACTCGTTTCAATAACTGATGGCGTGTCTTTTAAGTACTTTTCAACTATGAAATTAGAATTGCATTTAGCATCTATTAAATTAATTTCTGTAACTCCGATATCGGCATCGAAAATTTCACGAAGTAATAAAACTCTTTTTTTATATGTACCGTGTGTAGCCCCATACATAGCAAGATTTTTGCAAAATTGTAGAAAATTATTATTTTGATTTTCATCTACGTATTTTTTGTAGTTTGGAATATCTGTGTAAGCAGTTGCAATTAAAGCAGCAACTGCATCGAAAGGACATGTATTTTGTACTAAAAAACGTTTTTTTGATAATATAACAGGTGTAGCCATATTTCCATTAATCAATAAATTATTGTAGGTGGAACGGGTTTTTCTAGTAGACAATATTCTATCGATATCTTTTGCTGGATCCATGTACTTTGTTTTTCTTTTTTCTTTTCTTTGTTCCTTAGTGAATAATTTTTCTTCAGTTCCTTTTCCTTTCCAATTCTCCGTAGCGTTTATTGAATCGTCCGAATTAGATTCCTCACAATCTTTATCAAATTCAAAATTTTCAATTTCTTTTATTCTTATTTCTTTTGTGTTCTTATTCAAATCATTTGTATCTAGATCATTGGCGACCTTTAAATTATCTTCTTCGAATTTAGAATTTAATTTATTTATCTCATAGTTAAAGTCTGTTTTATCAGTATCTTCATCATAAACTTTTATTTCGAATGATGTATCATATCTCAATTGACTACTTTTAAACAATTTTGCGTTACTATTTATACTTAGTAAGTGTTTTGCCACAAATCTATCTGCTGTCATTGGACACATATCGAATTTTAATATTTGTGTTTTTAATTCTTTAAAATCATTTTCTATGGACGCAGAAGATGCCATTTTATATGGTGATTTAAATATAGGACGAAGAACGTTAGTCCATAAAGGAAAATGTTTGCAGAGCCGCATCACATCTGGTAATAAATCAGGTAAAAAATAGGCAGATATTCTGTTACCTTGAACTAAAGAATTTTCTAAACACTTTTTCTTTATATTTTCCAAAAAAATATTTACTGCACTGTTATTTTCCTCGTAGTCGTCATTGATGTCAATATCTAAATAATAATCATTATATTCAGGAATAGTATCATTAATAATGTTATTCATATTAATACCTTTTATCAAATTTAATATATATTCGCGAGATTTTTCCGATGGAGTTATTTCATTATTATCCATCCATCCATCAGTTTCGCTTAACATTACAATAATCAAGTTTTCTAATATACATTCAAAAGTATTCAGATCTTCAGATGTCATAAGAAGACGAAAACCTCGAATATAAAATTCTTTTAAATAATTATTCTTAACACCAGATAAACATTTAATACGACAGAAGATATTGATCATATGTGCCACATCCAACCGAATATAAGTAGCAGGTACCTTTTTTTCCTGCCCAATAAGTATATTAAATACATGATGTACGTATGAGTTAATATTTCTTCCTTTAAAAAATTCTCTAGATATTGCATCCAAAAGAGCCCGGGAATAATCACATACCACTTCATTTGGTGGATGTAAGCCTGTAGCCATCCATGATGCTAACCAATTGAAAATTGCTAATGTATCATGTTTTTCAGAAATCATTTGTGACACTGGAATGTGACCATAATTTGTGCTAACTACAGCTTCATATAAAAAAATATTTGCCGATAACAATTTTAATGAAGTTCTCTTTAGTTTTTTAATTAGGCTTCCAGTAGCATCTATCGATAATTTAGAATAATCTTTGCTGATATCTTTGTAAATTGAAATTTGATGATTGGTCCAATAATGAACAAAAAATGGGTCCGATCCGATGGAATGAATTGAACCAGAATAGCTAGAATTACGTTTTAATTCTATTAAAGATTCAATCGGACATTTATATTTTATATCTAGCTTATTATCTCTATATTCTTGTTTAGCTTTTCGAAGAGTATTCAAATGGTATAAATTTGGTGGAGAAATTCTGCCAAATTCCATATCAGTAACATTATTCCTTCTCCAATTACATGCTAGATCTTTTTCTAACTCAAGCCCAACAGATTCTCGCTTTTTTCCTTTTAAATGTCTTTTTGTAAAATGTTGTCGCTCCATTCCTCTGGTGTCAATAGTTGATATTTCGATTACTAGTGGTTCTCCTTCTGCAGGCTTGGAATTACTCCATCCATATAATTTAGCACTACATTCGTCCTTACATTTTCCTTGAAAAGTGATAAAGTACTTACCACGATCTGAACTGAAAACTTTCACACGTTTATAAATAAAATTGCAAGGCAGATTGTGAGTCTTTATAAAAGCGTCATTTATCACATCTGTCCAAGTATTTGGCTTCAAGACCTCATATACTCTTTGTTTATTCTTGTCTTTATATAATACTTTTTCAGGAAGAATAGTCCTATAAATGTCATATGGTATTTTAATCACAAATATTTTTTTATTAGGTTCTGATGATGATGACAAGGATGATTCGATGTCTGATTTTTCTATATCTGTATCATCCTTATATTCTTGATTATTAAAACCATATATTTCTTTTAACTTGCTTTGCCATCCATTTCTATTTTGAAAAATACTAATATAGATACTTTTTGGAGCAATTTTAGATTCAAGATAGCCTGATAGTTGTGACCAAATTGGATCATTTAAGCTAATTAATTTCCCATTTTCATTGAATAAATTATGTTTTTTTAGAATATCAAAAACTTGATCTTTATCAATAGCTGGCTTTCTTCCCTAAAAATGATAATAACAATAAAATAGAATGGAATAGTGTATTATTATTGTATTCGATTTGAATGCAGTGATTGCATTCGATAAAAAACGATTCTAAGCGGAGCATCGGTGTAATAATCGATAATATCAATGTGATGCAACATTTGGAAATTTTTTAAGAATTAATTACCTCAAAAGCTAAAAATAGCTCAAAATTAAAATTAAAAGTTTGAAATATTTTTGTAGTTGTATAATACAATGATAAATTTTTAATCAAAATTTCAAGACTACAATGATTATTTTCGAAATTACAGAGAAATAACTATATTTGATCTTGACATAGGTACGTAATATATACCAGGGCTTGAAACCGGTAGGTATCGAAAACGGTATCATATACGAGTTAAAACCTTTACAAAATTGAAATCGAAGTCAATGTATATACAAGTAAAATCAATTTTCACGAGGATTGGAATGTAAAACAATTTTTTAATTTGATTGCACAAATTCACACTAATAGAGCACTAAATATTGGTAAAGAAAAAATTAAAAAAATGTGAGTTTATAACCTGGGGGGGGGGGGCATCGTAACGTACGTAGTACCAGTAGTTCAGAGAAACAGGTTTACCCGTTACCCGAAATCCAAAAAAGTTCGGACCGATCTTGTTCGGTTCGGTCAGTCGGTTTCAATGTAATCGTACTGCCTTGTATGTAATTGGAATAATCGGATTTCAAATATTTTCACAGGGTGCAGTGGTAATATAAAACCCAAGAATGTAAGTCCAACACCTTCACATGTGGAAATTAGGTACCTAGTACCTACTATATTTTAGTATATTAATAGGTATTGAATATTGTAGTACCTACTTATTATAATTTAGTGAATTCCGTTTCTGACTCCGGACAGATGGTAAATAATTCTAAATTTAGTTTTTTATTATTATTTGTAATGCTTCCATTGGCCGTAAAGTCAAAATTACGCCGGGGAGACAAAATTCACGTAGCTCCTCCCCTCTCCTTCCCACGACAACTTGTAAAATGTCACAAGAATGTTGATATTTCATTTTATAGACCACTAGTGTAATTTATATACTTCCTGATTGTTGTAAAATTGTGTAAATATTATTATTGTATTTTGTAATTTATTACAATTGTATGGAAGACGTTTTGAAATGAGTACCTTAGTTATAAGTATAAGTATAAGGTATTATAGGTATAAGTATGATTGCGGGTGCGACTATGCCGACCGATTGTTTTCAATCGCGACTATATTGTAATATAGAGCTACCTGTTTATGACTATGCAGGTAGTATGTACAGTGTAATTTTATATTATATATTATTATAGATAAACCTATTTATTTAGTTAATAGCTTATTGAGTCGTCGTCACGTATGATATGGAGTATTATTTATATTTATGCATATGATACATTTATACATAATTAATGGTTAATTTTAATTTTTGTATTTGTGATTAAAACATATGGTTTTTTGTTTTGTTTTAAAGTATAATATTTTTAATATTATATTAAAAACATGTTTTAAATGTATGTGAATTCGGGTATTCCTATGCAATTCCTATACACGTTCGACGCGCTGCAATATGACGCGATTCAAATTTTGGCCGTGCGGTGAAACATAATTCCTATTCCTAAGCATGCGTTTGAAAAACGTGACGCGGCGCGGCATGGTGAATTGTATTGTGAAGAATTCAACGTATTATACAACGTTTTAATTGTTCTTTTTTTGCTTACAACAATAATACAATTACTAATTATAAGTATGTCATACAAATTAAGCTTAAAAGGTTACAAATTGTTTTGGGTGATTTTATCAACTTGGGAGGGGGTTGGCCCCCCATGATAAAAGTGGTCATAACTTGGGAACGGTGAGGTTAAAAATTCTAAAAAGTTGGTTACAAATAGGTTACAAATTGTTTTGGAGTGATTGGGTAACATGGGGGGGGGGCTAACTTCATACACGTAGAAAATTTGTTTACAGTATAAAAAAAAAATAAATAAAAACAAACATCACTGTAAAACCACTACATTCCTCAATCCGCTCAGAATCTAAAATATTACTAGATTACTTAGGTATTTGACATAAAATAGGTAGGTACAATAATACGAGCAGGTACCTACATAATTTCACAGAAACAAAATATTAATAAAACTAAAATATTGCTGAAATACGTCAATCTGATATTATAGAACACTGCGAAAATAAACGGACGATGCATGATTATAGCAAAATGTATTTTTGGATGAATAAACTCAAAAATAAATTATTTTAGAGTCTGTTATTTAAGTATTTGACAAATATTATATTTTATATACATATAAATCTCAATTCCCAACAAATAAATTAGAAAGTTTAGAACTACTAAAATGTAAATAGGTATATGTATTCAGGGGCGAACGCAGAAAAAAATTCGGATGGTGTTTTCTGAAAATGTTTAAATTTTATATTTTTATAAATGAATCATATAGAATCAAACTATATATTATTTGTTATTATATATTTTATAATAAATAATTTTATAAATTGCTAGACGAACAAAATAATTTAAAAAATGTAAAAATGTACATTTACTACCTATAATAGGTATATGTATATATGAATGTTATACTTAGGTATAACAATTCATGTAGGTGCTTATTATAAATTAGATAGAATGTATGGAATAATTCATATTATTTGTTATAAATTACATTGCACAACTATTTAAAATGGTAATACGAGTACATAAATGAAATATTATATGGTAATTTTTTACTACTTTTTATAGTTTTGACTTTTGAGTAATTTTAAAATCAATTTTTGCTATTCCATAATTTTATAGTAACATAGTTAATATCCACCTAAAAAACTTTAATTGAAAAATAAAAATAATAATAATATATAGACGACCATATAACCTAACCTGTATTTTACATATTTATATCGGTTATTATTAGGTATATTATATTTATACATATATATACACATAACATCTCAATTCGTGAGTAACATTAACCCTATTTAGTTTTGGTTTAGTTTTTTTTATTTCGGAGGGGTTTCAACCCCCAAAACCTCCCCTTGCGTTCGCCCCTGTATGTATTTAATTATTTTATATACTTACTTTGTTTGCCATACTCAACTGATAAATTGTATAAGTATTTTATTAATTGCACTAATTATTACAATAAATATATTTATAAAATATAATATATATATATATATATATATATATTAATATTTTATATAAAATATACAATTATAATGAAATACTGGGTTACGAATTTACAACACAACAAAATGAACTTCATTCGATGGCATACGGATGTATAATAGTATAATAATATTTATTATAAGATATTAAAATGTAAAAGTAGGTAAGGGTAGGTATTTAAAATTGTGAGATATTTCCTTAGCGGAAAGAAACTGATTTCATACGGGTTCCATTATATTGTTTGCGACGCGATTGTTTGATTTTTCAAAACTCAAAATAAAACATGTTACGTATACCTAACATGGGTAATATCCATGAGGTAAATAAAGTGTGTGTAAATTAGTGCTGAGCCTTCCTTTGACCAATACGTAATCCGGATTGAAATATACAATCCGGATTCTGGATTCAATCCGTGTCATCCGGATTATAGATTAAATCCGTGTCATCCGGATTACGGATTAAATCCGTCAATCCGGATTTAGGATCCAATCTGGATTGTCGATATAATCCGAATTTCAGATCCAATCCGTCAATCTGGATTGTAAATATTATCCGAATTATGGATATAATCCTAGAATAATCGCCCGATAGACAGCGACAATAATATGAATAAAAGATAAACCTGTTTTCATAATTTCGCACGACTGAATACCAAGTACCTTGTACCTACAGCTGGCCCTTGCAACGTAGCCCGCTACTAGCGATTTCAACGATATCCGATAATATGCAATATAGTCGTGTAATCTGTTTATCCGGATTCGGCGAGTAATCCGTTAATACGGATTCATTATGTAATCCGGATTTGCCGTGTAATCCGGATTCGTAATACAATCCGTTAATCCGGATTCACAGTGTAATCCATGAATCATGATTGCTGTTGTAATCCGGATTGATATTGTAATTTGTCTAGAAATTCCATCTTTGGAGTCGATCGGACAAAGTTGGGGGGCTGCGTGAAGTTGGCCCCCCATGTACAAAAAGTTGAATTGCGGCTAAAATAATCGGTTGCAAATTATAAAAATTTGGTTGCATATAGTTGCAAATTAGTTGCAAAATATTGGCACAGATTTGGAGTCGATCGGACAAAGTCGGGGGGCTGGCCCCCCATCACTAAAACTTCGATAGCGGCTAAAATAATCGGTTGCAAATTATAAAAATTTGGTTGCAAATAGTTGCAAATTAGTTGCAAAATATTGGCACAGATTTGGAGTCGATCGGACAAAGTCGGGGGGCTGCGTGAAGTTGGCCCCCCATGTACAAAAAGTTGAATTGTGGCTAAAATAATCGGTTGCAAATTATAAAAACTTGGTTGCAAATAGTTGCAAATTAGTTGCAAAATATTGGCACAGAATTGGAGTCGATCGGATAAAGTCGGGGGGCCAACTTCACGCACGTCCAATAGCACCTTCAAATGGTTGTGGGGCATTATTAAATTTCTCATGAGCATTACACCTTTCAACTGCCGTCATGGGAAAACGTACCCAGCGTCTTAAAAGTGTTTGGTTTATTGCATTGGTGACACAATGAATGCACCTGCTGACCGATGATTGACTAACGTTTGCAATAAAATTATCTCCAGTAGCTCGTTGGTGCCCACCTTTTGCAAAAAATTTTATTACCACTAACACCTAAATGTTAAAAATCAAAAAAAAAAGTATCAAATATTGGAAATACATTTAAATGCATTTTGTACATAATTTAATGCATAATATTAAATTACTAAATACTTGTGTAACACTTAAAAACTTTTAAAACTGTAAATGGTATAATAAAAATGTAAAAGATAACATTTTTATTAAAAATGATAAAAGTAGTTACTTACTTTACTTACTGGAAGTCCTGAACTACGGTTCCGTTGAATTGATTCACGAATTTCATTAGTTAAGTCCATTGCAATTTCTGGACTAACTCGAAATGTGTTCAGAAATTCGTTTAAAGGTAAATCATATGGATTTTGAGTATCTCTGGGTACTTTTCTTTCTACTCTTCTTTCCAATATCCTAACCCTTTCCTCTAATACTAACAAATCCCAACCAAGATAATGTAAAGCCACATTATTATATTGATATTAAAAAATAACTAGGTACAAACACTTTGAACACGAAGACGAAAGGAAAAAATCAAAACTGTATAATAGTATAATATTACGATGTATATACAAAATCTAATGCGTGATAATGATAAATAATAACATATTTCATGATTCGATAACGCTTAACGGCCATTCCAAACCGCCCGATACGGTATCGTACATTTTCGATAGTATTTCGATATCTGAACAATAAAATTCGTTAAATATCAGTTACAGATCACTCTATTGATAATTATTCGACAACATTCGTTTCGTTAGCTTAACGAACCGAAATTCGTCGATAAGAAGTCTAATCGAGTTACAGTATCGTGCTACAGGGGGTCAATTCTTGAAACACGCCTATTGTTTGTCGTATACGACTTTGGACAAATGTCGTATGACTTTAAAAATATCCTATTCTTGGGTGTCGTATGAAAAGTTATACGCCATCTAAAGGTATGGGTCTTGCCCAGGGGGTGGCCATACGTATAAAAATGTGAAGTAAGGAAAACAGCAAAGTTCAGTATGACCATATGTAAAAAAAAAATATCTTGATAAAAATATTCTATTGTATTTCCTACCCTGATTATTTGTTATCAGGATCCGCTCGCAGCCGTGGAAATGCACGTGCTCACTGTGTACTGTTTTAAAATATATTATATGAATTTGATAAACAAATAGATAATAATTGATAAAAATCAGTCCAACTTGTAACTGGGCGAATACGGTATTTCGCTCCCTCATATAAGGTTACGCTGTATTTCGCTGTTTTAATTGCTTCATATTGCTATGCATACGAGTATATGTAAAGGCGTCTCTATATACTCTATGGCCATACCACGCATGTAGTCTGTGTATGAATATGTTGTCAAAACTATAAACTAGGTGCCGCTTTAATCGCATAGATTCCTCCCCCCTTGATATTTATCGTAACAATTTGTCTGCGCGTATTAATCCGTCGTTTCCAGTCCATACTATCTTAGTTCGTGGTTTATACCACAGATATAATCCGACGTACTGATATCACAGAATATTCTGTGATAGTACTGATAGCGTCTATTATGGTATAAACCACTGAATATTCTGTGGTATAAATAATAATAAAATCGCATTCGAAAACATGACCACTGATTTACAGACTTCGGCTTAGTGTCCACCTCCTGTCTATATTAGCAAAATAAGGGGTCACGGTCCATTGAAATTGAGAAAGACTGCTTTTACATAGCACTCTCACTCCAGCAAGGGGTTTTACTATAAATTGTATTTCACAATATAGATAATAAATATAAATACGAATGCATATACGATTATTTTTTAAGTTTTAATTTATTAATTAATATTATTTAATTATATTATTATAATTATTATTTTATTTAATATATATATATATATATATTTATATTTTCAAGATCCCATGTAACCTAAAAATCTTAAAATGTTCATTCCTGTGTGATAAACTCTTATGGACTATCCATTCTTTTATTATCTATGAAGATTCCTGATAGAAAACTTTAGAAAACTCCCACAGAACTATATCTTCTATATCATCTACTATATTGTCATCCAGTATTACTAAACTATCTAATTATCAATAAGTCATCTTTGTAATTATTAAGTTGAAACATTTTACCACAACAATTTAAAATCTATTTTTTCTTTTATTTAATAGTTTTTAATTAAACAACAATTACCTACACAATGTCGAATAGCTACAATATATATAATAAAATTAATTAAATATTAATAAAATAAAATAAATAGGTAAAATTATATCAAAAATTATAAAATCAATGTATACACAATACACATAGGAGTCAATTAATAAAAAAAATATTAAATATCGAAAAATTAGTTAATTAAGCATGTATTTAAAAAAATAATATAAATACTTAATACAATATACAATTCTTTTTTCTTGAGGTTTTTTTTTTAGGGGATTCATTCGATATTAATATTTGAATCTTTTTCCTTTTTATGGGTTATCTAAAAATTAATATTATTGTAAAAATTAAAGGAATAAATTATTAATTATATGGATAATGTTATGTATTACATTCAAGAAGACGTCACACTGACGATTTTTCAATGAAAAACATTCATTAGTATTTTTCGTTTTTGTCACTTCGCAAACAATATGTTAGAAATACAAAACGAAAAACCAATTGTATCTAATAGCATTGTCATCTAGCAATTTTTGATATATGCATTTTTTCCCTTTCTACGAGCCGTTCAAATATCGATTTTTAGGCATTTTTTTTAACAGCTCACAAAACTTTCACCTTTTTCAAACTGTGATACCAATTTAAAACTGTTTTTTTTTTTTTAAATTCTTACCCAAAAAAAAAACTATACACTTTTATTATATATTAAACTCTACTTGATGCTACTGTGAACATAATAGTACCTACTTGAATATTTCATTTTAAATAACAATTTCTGAAGATATTATAAGTTTTACATTTGCTCCAAAAATAATACTAACGGGTTTTAAGGTAAAATTCAAATTGGAATAAATAAGTTCAATACTATTTGGAGTCTACCGCCCTAGTTCCAAACAAACTTTCACTGAATTCGATCTTCCGTATCCTCTTCATTTACTTCAGCCCTTTTCATATCACATCTAACCACCTTTTATTCCGTATTCATATTCCCTTTTTTTTTATTTAACATTAATTTTCTTTACCAATCTTACTGTCAATATATTCTCTATAATTTTTTTTTACTATCAAATACAAACTATATTAACTCTACTACCATTTACATACTAATTTTTATTTTGTCTTCTCTATAGTTATACCATTCATCCACTCATTATCAAAAATATGGGGTAAATGTAAAATAGGGCAATTTTAAAATACGATTTTATATTATAAAATAATTTAAAATGTTTATGTTTAACCATCAAATTACACTTCTTTGTTGTGTAGCTAATTTCTAAAACAACAAACTATAAATTGGCTAAAAAGCCAAATGCTTAGAAAATATAAATTGTATTTTTACTTGTATTTACTTGACCTTATACTTTAATAAATTCGAAAATCGCTCATATCAAAATTATTTAGATAACTTTGTAAAATCTTTCATTTTCTAACGAAGTAATCAAACATTATAAAGATTTCGTTTTCCAGATACTGTGTATCCACCGAAAAAAAATGTTGCCACGTTTTTAGGAATTACTTATTATTATTACGCGCAACATTAATATAATATTAGCAACATATGACTACTCTTGAGTTATTTTTCAAATGTATTAATACAATTTACATTCCGTTAGATTTTTATTTTTCTCAGTTTCCATAAAATTGACTAAATAGAATACTCTTCAACAATCCGGTGTAAAAATAACAATTCAGGGGATATATATAAGCAATTTTTAAGAAAATTAAAGGATTTAAAGTTGTTCTTCATTTTAAGTAATTACTTAAATGATTTTCAAAAAGCCCATGTCAATATTTGGGTACAAATCTATATAATAAATGTTAATAAAAACAATAATTACTGTCATCAAACCATATATTATTATACTATAATATAATATAGTGGTTACTATAATTCCCATGTATTATTCCATCTCATATAAATTCATCTGTCCTAGCTTGAATACGCCATAATATTCGTCTATATATTATTATGAGCTATTAGAAATAAATCATTGAATAATACGCTTAGCCTTTAGAAATAATGTATGTATAGGTATGTGTGCAATTTATAAACTTAAGGTCCACTAGCTGTCATATTATATTATTTCCTCATGGAATGATCAAAAAAGACTCGTATTACTATTATTATGGCGGTGAATATGAATAATAAATTACATCTCGGCCACAGTGACACGAGAGCAATTGAATAGGTTAATATGATTTATCGTCATTTTCTGTTTACTATATTTGAAAATTTATTAAATATTTACTTATATGCCTACCATTAATTTATATTGTGATTTTTTTCCTTTTTAACGAACGAAATTGTTGCGTTTGAATTTCTTTTAGTACATAAGGTAAGGTATATATTTACATACATCCAATGAATCCATTAACAAATCATCGCTAACATGTCATATATGTTCATACTATACAAACTATACCTATATTCGATGATCGTCCCCTAATGGGTATCATTAATAATATACAGCGATAAAAATTCTAAAACCTGTCGTTTTTCTCGCATATTAAATTTTAAGTATGAAAAGTTTCTGTTAAAACAAAATCTACAGATATCCCAAACAAACATATCAAACGAGTATAATATATAAACTTTCAAAGGTAGGTGTCAGCAATAGTTAAAATAAATTAATGTATCTACAATAATAAGTTAATATTAACTTATTGATTTAACTAATTAATTTTGTACAGCTACTTTAAATTTAAAAAATTGTGTAGCTAGTAATTAATAGTATACTTATATGAATCAAATCAAGTTAAGATTTTTAAATAATATTTTAACTTACGTTTAAAGTTTTATATTTATATACACATGATTAACATCGATGTTGAATTAGGTAATTAAATAGAGCGTAATTTGTTTGTATGGATGAAAAAATGTATTATTTAATGTAAAAATTATATATAAAAAAAAATAACTACAGATTAAAGTAAATGAAATTGAACAGATCAGTTTTTATATTTTAATATTTGGAGTTTTAGTTTAACTTGTATATAGTTGAATAAGTTACTGATTTATATTAACCTGAACTTGTATTTTAAATTAAACTTATAGTTTATTTGGAACTTGAACCTGTAATTAAATTTGATGTCGAACTTAATAAACAAGTTTATTAATTAATTAATCAACAAGTAACTATGACTATTTAAATAGAAATATTATCTAGTTAACTCGAACGTTTTGCACGTGCTTTAAATTATCATTGACTTTGTCCATTCGTATGAACTCTAAACGAATAAACATTTTCGTATGTAAGTATCTAAGTATCCACTTTTTCTACAATATACCTACCTATGTCCTATACATAATATAATAAATACTAGCTGCTATATGAGTATAAGTACCTGTGAATACGCGTAATATATAAGGTCTGAATCGACCGCAACGATTTGTAGACGAAACGAGAAAACACAAAAGCGTAGTATTTGCTAACGGAACGATTTTAATAAAATTTGTATTTTGAAATTCATTAAAAGTATACAATAATATAGTGTCGTCGTTTATACAATTTAACGCCATAAATAAAAAATATCCGTGCGCCGTTATAGTGTGGGGGAAATGTTAGTCGTATTCCGAAATTTGACTTTCTTCGTATAAAAGCTGTATATATATATATATTAGCGCTGTGCACACAATATGTACGTAAATAATAAATTTCATATTAATCCTATAAACATACTAATATTATGTTTACATATTTCGGTTTATATAGCTTCGAATGTTTAACTATATTTTTATTTTATTAGTTTAGTCGTTATTGTTTATTAGTTTACAATTCCAAATAAAAAAATAAATAAATAAATAAAACCATACGGGTAGAATATATTATAATAATAATAATAATTATAATAATGATATTTTATAATATATATTTTATGTACGCTGTACGGCTACCTATGTCGATAGAACCACCTTAAGTTTGGGTAATGGTATTTTCGCCGTAATATTATAATGGTAAACATAATAAAATCCATACGGCCACGAGAGCAGTAAAGAAATATGACGTTCTACGGAGAGAGCAAATAAAAAACAAAAAAAAAATCTAATAATTTCCGTCGCGCATATTATATTATATTATATGTGCGTATATATATATGTATTATGATATATGATACGGCGGGCGCGTCGAATTACGCGTGGTGTGCGCTCTTCGGCGATATATTTCTGTTTTCGTATTGTATATATTAACGTTTCGAATATTACCGTTCGGAATCTTTATTTACTATTATTTCCACATTAAACAAAGGAGGTCCTTTATACAGTGTCCATAAATTCACATTTATATATAACTACCGTATTGCATGTTTAAAACTTTGGTAATTCTATGAAATTTATCGACTGACGACTGTTGGATAGTAGTAAGTACTGTATATTATAATATATTATAATATAGTGTTTTTATAGTCCCGTAATGGAACGACGAATAACGGATACAGAAAAATATGGTTGGATTTTTAAACGGAAATAAAATGAAAAGTCGGAAAATAGAATAAAGACACGGATTTGTTTTCCGAAATTGATATAAAATAATGTCGAGAAGTGAAATATAGCCAATATGCAGCAATACATAATATATATATATATATATCATATTTCAATAACAGCTAGTGATGAACTTTTCAGTCAGGATTGACAATTTGAAATGGTACATTGAATCATTTACTCGGTTATTGTGGTCCAAATAAGATATATTGAAATCTGTAATCATATAATTAATTCTTAACTGAATTATCAACGTATATGAGAAAATAAAATATAAGGAATATAAATATTTCATACCAGATTTATTTTTTTTTATTATTTGGCGTTTAAAGACTAAAATTTTAAAGCCTACACAGGGTAAATACATATAAGCTACCAAACTTTTAATCAAAAATCGAAAAATTTAGACCTGTTTCTCAATGATTTTTTTTTTTAAATCTCTTTGATTTTTTATGACAACAGGTGTAGAACAAACTGAATTAAATTTGGAAAAATTTGATTTTGCCCAGAAAAAACCAGAATTGTAAATAAATATTCATGAACACTGTCGCTTCTTCGTGGTATAATATAAATTATAATGTGTAATAAAACTGTCATTAATTTAACATTTACATATAAATTATCTTTTTACAAAGGTTAGGCACTTGAGCTTTTTTAAATAAAATTCACCTACCTAAGTTAAATTGTTAATTAAAGTTATGTAGTTAAAACTAATATGAAGGCTCTATTAATTCAATCAACTTAAAAGTTAACTTAAAATTCAAAAATACTTTCATTTTCTAGTGTTATAAGTTGCAACAATAACAAATTTGTTTAATAAAAATAAAATATTGGTACCTTCATTTTAGAATTATGCATTTTCTACATAACATTTTCAGATTGTTTTGATTGATATTTAGCCAAAAAGTTAAATTATGGTACTTTAATAATATTAAAATATTGATTAATGATTTTGTTTTTGTATTTTTAAAGATTCGTGAAAATATAATGATATTCAGATAATATAACATAAGGAGCATAATATATTATTCCATTAAAAAATGTATCGAAAAAATAATCTTTCATTTAGGATTTCTTCACTTTTTAGATTAAAAAAGGTACTTATATATATAGGTAAGTTATTAATGTTGGTATTCGTAATTATTTATATTGGCTTTTCGTAAATTATGTCTTATAACATAATAGTTTGTAGAATAATTTGTCTTATACACGTTCTACTTTCTAAATACGAATAATATTTAAAATTTTTATATTAACTATTACAAATAAATGTTAAAATAGAATGGAAAATAAATTAAATTCACATATATTTCCAATTTGTCTATGTTAAGTCGACCACTCATAACGACTCAAACATTAAATTATATCTAAACACTTAATGACCCAATAAACCTATATAATTATTGTGGCTGGCATTCACTATTTTGGTTTATAACATTATAATTTATAACTTGGGTCTTTGGATAAATATAATTTTAAACTATTTCATTTCACAGTCTTATACTTAACTATCATTATGATTTATGGTTTTTTCTATAGTTTTTCATAAATTTATTCTTTATATTTAGTGGTGAAATATTAAAAATTCAATATTAATACATAGAGGTTTATTTTGAAATACATTTACAACATTTATAACAAAATTAATACTTATAATATATATTATTGACATACTATACATCGAGAATAAGTTTATTTCTGAGGGGGGATATTAAAATGTGTTAGCATATTAAAAAAATGTTTATCGCCTATTTCATAGTATTGACTTAAATAATAAGATATCAAAGACAGTGATATTTTTGTTGGGAGGGTTTAGAATAATTATGTCTGTAGATTTGGGTAGTATAATGGTTATCATAACCGCATAACTTCAAAACTGTGTCGACATTTAATACCACACACTTTTACACATCAATACCATGCACTTATTTATTTAAAATAATATTATCATACACTTAAACAGTATTTAATTTAAGTTGTTACCTGTTACTCGACGAGGTGCGTCACAACAAATCGGGAGATATTTTCGAATTAAACTGTCCGAGTGAGAGAAGCTATATACCTACGCCCTACGGTTTATACGGACAAACCGAAAGAAGCATACCAATAAACCTACTT
The DNA here is from genome assembly GCA_025469235.1 of Pemphigus obesinymphae. NCBI lineage: Eukaryota > Metazoa > Arthropoda > Insecta > Hemiptera > Aphididae > Pemphigus > Pemphigus obesinymphae. The sequence continues at coordinate 23,885 of JAIPRL010004361.1, forward strand.
ACATAATATTATAATACTTAAAATATTATTAACTCGTATAGATTTTAATTATATTTCAATTTTAAACTGTCAATCAAATGTGTGTGGCTTTGAACAATCGATTCATGAAAAAGAATCTCTCAACAAACGAAAAATAGTGTGCGGAAATTACTTATGAAAAATATAGTTTTGAACGACGTCCGGAGATTTAATTACACTCCGACTCTGGTTACCTCCTGAAATATTCACCGATTATTCTAGAAATATTTATATTAACGAACAGTGGCGCGTGACTGCATAAAATATGATCTGGTTATTGTAACGATTGGCCCGCAAACAGTAGGTATCTATTATAAAATTCGACTATTCATCGTACGATTTATTTATCGTACAATATGTGAAAAAAAATTGTTATAAATTGAGCTGTTCACATGATCACGATGAAATATCGTACGGCACCTAGAAAACTGCCGGATGCACTAACGATAAATGTACGATAAATAGGTATATTGTGCGATAGTAATTGTTTTATTTTTATACATTTATGAAAATAGATTATTAGAACACACGAACAGAGCCGTACAGCAAAGATATGGCGAAACTGGTCCAGGCCAAGGACGCTTCATAAAAGGAGGCGCAGAAAAAAAAAAAAAGGAATGCAATCAAATCAATGCGCAATTCGTACGAATAACATAATAATATAATTGTTTGCCGTTTTTAAAGTGAATTTTTCGGTTTGTGGGGAAAACACGGATGGTAAAAGAATGATAGTAAATAAGCGACAAATAAGTAAAAATAAATAAAAATTTTCGTTCGGCCATGGAAAATGAAGTAGAATACGCATTTTACACCATGTCATCCTTCCGTTCTCCAAAAGAATCACTCTGACAAAGCCTGAAACTCACCATTAATACGATGCTGAGATGTATTTAAACATTGACATATATATTGTCGACTTTTTATTATCGGAACATTGTCATTCAATATAGCCGTGAGACGACTGTGCAGGTTTATCACATCGCAAAAAACAATAATTAATATCGTCCGATAAAATGTCGCCGACGTGGATTATACACGACTGTCGTACGACAGTACTACCTATATAATACGGTATATTTGACCCGACCGACGAATTCGTATACGCGATAATTTCATGTACGTTCCAGCGCCAGTCATACGATGTGTGTACATAACGCTTGTCGGTGATTGCGTGAGAAGTAGTAGAGATTTATTTTTATAAATAATAAACATAATATTATATTATAATGGAACGACAGAATACGTTCGGACCAAGTTAAGTTGTAATAGCACCTATATAATATGACGACGGATCGGGACGTGATAAATTTCGTGTAAAAAATCGTCGAAAACGCAAATAATATACGTGCAACCGTCTCGAGTGAGGAAGTCGTAAGTTTCATAGTAACCGTGTGTATACATAATAACAAAAATAATACGTAAAATACGTCACACATATTAACATTATAATATTATTATAAAATAATACGTTAAATAATCGCTATATATATGTGTATATATATGTGTATATATTTTATACTCGGCTCGTTACTTTTTATTGTCCCGTACTGTATATAATATATTATTATTATTATTATTATATTATCTGGCGACGGGGTCCTTATATGATTTTCCAGCGCGGTGACGACCGGGGGCCACTCTTTACACTGGACGATGATAATATGATAATTTCGATTTTTTTTTTTTTTTTTTTCCCCATAACATATTTTCACGGACTTTTGTCTCGTAAATCGGCAGTGCGCCCGGTAGCCGTTGCACAATCCTCGTAATAATGACGTTATTATATCGTATATTATGCAGTCATAAGCTCGTATATATACTCACTGTATATTATAATATATACTATATATTACATGTTACGTGTTTAAGGACTGTACACGATATTATTGTAAAATAGCGTTTCGTGTACGTACGAAGACTTTCGCCGACGACCAGGACAGTTACGACCTCTTGGCACGATATACCTCCTCGGAAACCGGCCGACTGCCTATATGGCTGCCACGCCGGTATATACGATAAACGCGGCGCGTACAATATTGAGACATCATAGTCCCACCGGGTGGTCTCTTCTGCTGCCGTTCTTCGGCGCACACGTAGGCCGCGCGACATTGGTTGGAAAAAATTAAATACACCTCAGTCTCCCAATCCGTTTTCACGCGCTGCACACACGTCGCCGTCTCACGGGGATGTTCCGCTACCCTTGCTGGTCACTTGCAGGACACTATCCCCTAGAAAAATCTATTTAGAAGTCTTTTAAATCTTTAAAGTCAAGCCGACCAAACACGTCAAAATAGTCTCCTATTTTTATACTTACCTATTTAGTGCAGTGGTTGAATTGGAAAAAAAAATAAGGACGGACTCTGAGCTTAGTTAAAAAATCTGCGTTCCGGGACATATCGTTAAAGAAAAAGTAACTTCGTCCCCCACACCCCCTATCCAAAGTTTCTTATCCAGGGGAGATTTTTAAAAACATTTTAGATTATTTTATTTATTTAACGCCAAACGGCAATTCAAAAGAAATAATAACAGAGTACATAATAGACTAAATTAACAAATTGTGATGGTAAGAATATAATAATAATGAACATTATTGAATGAAATAACCTTAACAAGTAATGAGTAAATAACAAATAAACTGTAAAATATGAAATGTATAATAAAAATTAAAAACGAAAAAATAAAATAAAAATTTTCCAATAACATAATTAAATTATTACCAAAAAAACAAATTACAGGATCTAGGAGTTGTTTAAGAGGCGTAGCATTCTATGTAGAGGGTGATTTTGGGAGTAGTTTGTACGGTGAGAGGGGACTAGAAAAAGTGAGTGATTTCGAGTAGAATGGACAGGAACACGGAAATAGATAGATGAAAGAAGGTCGGGTGCATCAATATAACATGGATAGAATAGAAAAATCCAAAAATTTTTTACGTCATTGTTGGGTGGTTACATATTTTCAAGATGGCATAGTTTTAGCATTCCTCTTTTAAAATGATTTAACACTTTTGCTTTTAAATGAATAATCGAGGAAGTTGTAAACGATGTACACCGAAATGAAGTTTATCGGTGTCGCATTGATTTCGCCATCCCTTTAGGCTTTAGCCATTCAGGGACAATGAAGATTATTTATTACCTACCTATATACGATACGCCAATATGATTTAATAAGATCAACTATTCAACATTTTATATCATGTTTTTTTATCTAAAACTTATTATGTGATAAGGTCAAGAAACATTTATTTTGGTAATTTCACGATTTTTCCTAAAAAAAAAAAATTATAATTTTTAAAAATGTTAAATAAAAATTAAAACAAATACTACGTCCCTTGCGTTCCCTGATAAATGAATTAAGGGGAGCGCTGTTAAACGTGAAAAAAATGAAGAGTAGCTCCGTCCCCCTGCGTCCCTCCCCAAATCCACCACTGGTTAAAATCCTTGCATCGGACCAAAATTCCGAAAATCAGATCCTGCAGTGTCACTGTGATAATACCTATAATTCATACAATAGCCTAAGTGACTTGAAAATAGTATACCATTGTTTAGCCTGTTTATAAAACAGACGTCGAAAACCCTATTTTTGAGATCATTATGGCCGTAAGAAAGTTTCATATAAATCTCTCGAAAATAATTTTTTTTAAATAAATTACTGGGTTATTAGATCCAATATTTATACTTATAGGTACCTATGTATATTATATTATGAAAACTGAAAATATTGTAGGTATAGATGTCCTTATTCTTATTTTATCTAATTTTCTGCAAATAGATTCATACAATATTCAAATAGGTATAGGTAACGTATAGTATTCGAAATAATTAATCGCTATTAACATTTTGAAAATTTAAATTATGTTGAAAATTAAGTTCAACGGCAAGGGCCGAAAGGATTTTCTTAATATCATAATTCTTTAAAAATTTTAAATCAACAACGGAAAGAAAAAACTTAAACGTAATATATAAATTATATTCTCAATAATTTACTTAAATGTTTATAAAGTACAACAGTTTATACTTATATACCTTTTTATATTTTTTATACTTTTTATATTATCTAATACTCTATATATCAAATTTGATTTTAAGCACTAACGAAAGTGACAAATTTGTTGACAATAGTTATTATTTGTACTTTGTAGTCTTTAGCATATACAGGACTCGGAACTATTTTTGTACTGACATTGAAGTATTAAAGGAGTGGGAATATACCACGTATGGCAGGGGGTAGGTTGTACGTTTCTTCTAAGGAGCGACAAAATTTGTGGATGAGCAAAAAAACGGAATTAAATAAAATTGTAGGAGTGCAAAAATCTACCTACCAGGCATTACAAATCCTAAAGGATGGCTCTATTTGAATACAATAATAACATTTTTTCTTGTAATTTATGTGTTTAATTTAACTTATTATTGCCTATTGATAGCATAAGTACCTAATGGAAATATGTAGTACCTATAAATTGATGTTTACACTACCAAACATATTCATATTGTAACTTTTAGTGCTATAAAGTGGTAATGTTTTATAAATGAAATATTTACAATTTTTAATAATTGTATCAACTTATGGTAAAATGTATAAAATGATAATTTATGATTAATTCTTTTAATATTACCATATTAGGTTTATTTGCTATGTGTAGCGTTTTCATATATAAAAACAGACAGATATGTATATTAAAATAATTCTTTAAATCAATTACAAACTGAATATTATTGTTTATTTTATCTATCTAATATTCTAATTTAATATTTAATTATTAAAAAACACGAGAACTAAGAATATAAATGTAAAAAGAGCTATTAATCGAGTAAAATGTAAAATATAGATACATGTTCATTTAATTATGGTCATCTGGAATACGATTTGATGTTTAGATAAATTTTCGTGTGTACACGTGAACTAACACACACGGCATATTATCTTGTTTGAAAATTGCCTATACATGACCCCTTAATAATTTATTACAGAAAGAATGTCGTACGTTTGATTTATAAGGGGTTCTGTATAGGCAATTTTAAATTAGTTTTAAGAAAAATTCAGATTTAATGATTTTAAAGAATATTAATACATTTTTAAAATCTTTTATTAGTGGCCCTATTTCAGTTTCAATTTACAAATTAATAAATCATTAATATAAATTGTAAATATGATATATGTCTAAAAATATATATAAACTATCCTTAGTTCTACATCAATTTTAATTTTGAAAAAATATTCTAATTTTCCATAACATTTACGAGGAATATAATATTTATGTTCAAAATGTTGAATATTTTAGAATCTTTAAATGATTTTAATTATAGTATAAAATTTGAAAACAAGAAATATGTCTTGATCTTTCTCTCGAGTAATGAAAAATCTTAATACGTTTTCAAAATTATTGCTATCGGAGTACGTACCGTGTCGGTCTGACGTCTGTTGGAATTAGAATGAGTAGTTTTTGATTAAAAAAATGGCGGTGTGGAGGATGCTATACATACAAACACACTCACCTATTTTAGCGGTATTTTCACGCTCTATATCTACAACTTTTCTCTTAGTAATCCCAGAGTTAAAATTTATACAAAATATGAAAAATCAGAATATTTACTAGCGTGGAGATTTTTAGTTAAAATTTTCTTTTATGTTTTTTTTTTAAAATTTTAAAATTTCACAATTTTTAATCATGGATTTTAGGCTTTCAAATAAACATATATAGAAAAAACTCCACGCTCAAGCACAGTAAATATTCTTATCTTTCATATTTTGTATGTATTTTGACTCTGTGATTACACAGAGAAAAGTTTTAGATATAGAGCGTGCGTGATTTTAAACAAATATCATGAAAACACAACAATAAAAAAAAAAAAATGGTACTGATACAAGACTATTTTTTTATTACCTACTTTTAAAATATAATTATATATTTTTAAATTGTTAAATTTTCATTTTTCTTAAAATTTCATAAAAATTTTCTAAACAAAATATCTTAAAAATCGGATGTATAGCGTACTCAATTCTCTTAGACGCAAGGTATTATTCGTTTAATTAATTTGAAAGAGGAACACCTATTAATCAAGTTTTCTGGAAGAGATTTTTTTGTTATCATTAAACTATATAGCTAAATTTTTACGTTTTAATAAAAAAAATTATATTTTTTATTTCGATATATATAATAATTTAAACTTTTATTAAAAAAAGTTTATCGAGGAAGCACAGTAAAAGCCCAGTAAAAGCAACTTTTCATTTTATTTCAAAAATATATATTTGAGATAATTGTGTAAGTACTGCACTGTGCACATAGAGTTAAACTTTAGTTATACATAGAAAAATTACGTATACGATGTCCTCTATAGTTTAATTAATCAAGAGCTTAATAGACAATGATATCAAAATTAAAAACCAATAAAACTATTTTAATAATATAATATAATATTTAAAAAATCACGTCGGTGGTGTCAATGTTCATTTTTATAATTTTCTTTAAAATCTACCCATAAATATTTTATAAACGGAAAAATTCCATTTATTGAAAATAGTTTCATTGTTATACTAGTTCTTTAATCTCGACTTCATTGAAGTCAGTTCGGTACTTTAGTTTTTTTTGAAAGTCAACTGAAGAAAAGTGTTTAAAATGCTGTTCACGGCATTATTATATCCCTATTTTCATGTTCGTGTTTACAGAGTTTAGGTGTATTATTAAGGCAATTTAAAAATTATTTAACATATCTGAAATTTACTTTCATACTCTACAGTGTTCTACACAATATCATGGCCGCCTTTTTTTTATAGAATATAATATAATAGCATTTCCGTAGTCTGTTGTTTCGTTAAGTTTTCATTTCATGCATTGTTTTCTTAGCTTAGTGGTCAACTGGATAACATTAAAATGGTACATATTAAATATTAAAATATCTATCAATTGTTTAATTTTAATTTTTATAATATATTTAGTTAAAATTTTCTATATGCATACCTCTTAACAATCGAATGTTAGCGTCACAGAAAGTGGGATGGTAAAAACTAAAAACACGATTTTAGGTCTACAATAGTCAATATGTACTATTGGAAGTGCGTGAAGGAGTAATCCGTTTCGATTTGAACGTGTGCACTGTACAGCATCCTCGAACGTCTATAAGCTACAACTGATACTTAGCGAGACTAAAATTGCCTATATAAAACCCCTTAAAAATGATGTGTATATATTATATATTAATAAAATATGCCGGGAAGGTTTGATACGGTCTTGATATATTATATATTATACGAGTAGTGCAATAAATTATCGTTAACGTTTTTTTTCGCTGTCGGGTTCACACAGCCGGTTATTAATTATTACCATAATATTCAATAAAGTATTATTAGATGTACATCGCTAGAAAATCGAAGTATAGTTATAACTATTAATTAATTAATTAACTATTAATTATAATTATATTTATATTTTATATTAATCCGACATAAAGTTTTGGGTTTGTATTTTATTATATTTTCTATTTTATTCATACTAATGATTGTCTTTAAAAAATACATATGCGCATATATGTGTTCATAATGCCGACTGTGTTGTAGATTCTTAAAAGGTTAATTAATTTGGAAACGATTTACTCGTAAATGAAAACCTATAATTAGATACCGATTTTGAAATTTTAGAATAACATGGATGGGCTAACTTCACTGCTAAAAAAATGGAATTGGAGGAGAGAGGGTTGACTTGCAAATTCTTGCAAATTACAAGCTATCGTTTGATACTAATTTTGAAATCTTAGGCCAACATGGGTGGGCCAGCTTCATGACTAAAGAATCGGTTTGGTGAGAAGAGCATTGACTTACAAATTTTAAAAATGGACTCGCAAATTAAGACGCATCTTTTGGTATATCATTCAACCTAATAGGACAAATTAAATCAATATTTTTTTAATTACTCGGAAACGGCTGATTCCCAAATTTTGAAAATAAACTCTAAAATTCTTGCAAATTATTTCTCAAAAGTTTTTATATAGGTTTTAATCTGAAACGTTATAATGGGTGGGTCAACTTCACGTACGTAATAGTAGCGACGCAATGCATGATGTCATGGTGTACGCCAGTGGCGTAATTATGGCGGGGGAGGGGGGGATAATAGGGACAGATCCGCTCAAAACCATTTTTTTGTTTATTATTATTTTATTATAAATTTAAATGCCAGAAACCTGAAATTGACACCAAATATTTACTATACCATTATGTATATTGACGTCGAATTTTTTAATAGCTATGTACATAAATACTTATAGTAATATTCAAACTATATATATACCGAAAGCTTCATTCGGAATCGTTTTATTGAAATAAATAATTTATCATTTTTACCGGCTTTTTTATAATAATTAGAATATTCAATTTAAAAAAGTCAAAGAAGCAGTTCTCACGTCGGGTACATTATAGGTGGAGAAATTCGGTCCATCGTCCCTTTTGTTCTCGAAACAGGATAATACCTATATTATTATTTAACATTTTTTAACAAAGATAAATCATTGCATTCGATAAAAACGATTCTGAGCGAAGCTTTGGTATAATATTATTTAAAAAAAATATGAACCCAATTACCAAACTATGGCAATTAAATTTTCAATATTTTTAAAAATTCTTATAAAATTTAATTGTTAAGTTTTGTTGGTGTGTAAATTGTCTGGGTTTTAAGTTTATGTTTTTGGCAATCGTTATGATTTTAGTGGAACTTATGAAATGTTTTGTGGACGTGATCTGTAAAGTTCCTTTAGCGCGCAGGCCGATTGAGTATATCAGCTATATTCGTTGTGTGATTGTTTGAGTTTATTTTCAAAATTTTTGGAGTCTCGTTGGATTACCTTGATTGTAAGTATGATAGTTGAGTTTCTGATAGCCAGGATGCTCACGAACGGTTTGGCCTCTGTGATGGTCCTGAGGATTATTGATTGAATTCTTTCCAGGGTTGTCCATCCGGTGTCTGATATATATTTGTATGTATATTTGGTTAACGGCGGTAAAAATATTTTAATTAACTATTGATCTTCAGTCTATTCAGTGACGAAGCTATTGGAGGGATGACAGGGGCACCAAAATTTTATATCTCCCCACCTCCTTTAACTCTAGGCGCGTAGTTTATAAGAAAGACCTTTTTATGACCTTTTTTAAATTATTATTTTACGCAGCGCAAAAATTTGATTTGTACCAGAGTTATTCAACTTATAGCTAGGGCATTGCCACTGAGTATTAGATGCATAGGTACTATGTATTTGAATAGTAGGTTAATCGAATAACCCATTATTAGAGTACAATCGTATTATAACCGAATTGTATTATTGATGAGTAATTAAATTATTGAATAGGTAACTGATTAATCCAATAATTGTATTATAATATATAATCGAATATTACTATTATCTAGTAATGTTCGAATAAATTAGTGTTAATGAGTAATCAAAGAATTATCTTTATTTAAATATTTAATTCATAAAAAAACCTTTTAATTAGGTACAAAAATTAACTCTTGTTCACCTTATAGGTAAGTCTTAAGTCTTAAATCTTTAAATAATAAATAATATTTAAAACCCTGGTTTAGAAGCATAGTCCTTATTCATTGTTAAAAACAAATTAGCTGGCTGGCATATTCGTTAGTTAATGATGATCTATGATCTTTTAATATACTGCTATCTTTACTATAAGACACGTTCGGACGTTACACTTGAAGCTTGAATTGTCAGAAATAAAAATCAAATATATTTAAATCAATATAACCCGCCCTACATGGGTAGAAAATGCTTTTATTCAATAACGCATTTATCACACACAAATTTGAAAAACAAAATATTTTGTTTTCCTCGCATACGCGATAATGCGAAGAAAACAAAGTTTGATATTATTATATATTATATTTGGCTAGATAGTTATTATTTTGTAATATGTAGACCACTGATATAGGTTATAGTCAATCGCGGTAGCGTGCAGCTCTATTTTTAAGTGTAAGATCGTTACACGTACTTTCATGAAGGGGGGGGGGGTAAAAATACGAGAAAAAATATGAATTGTTTTTTACTGGTTTACCGTTTTTTTAAAGCGATATCTTGATTTTGGGGAAGATTAATTATGCGAATGACTTTTGTTCGGAAATTCGCTCAAGAAACTTATAATGGTAGAGGGGGTAATTTTTATATTTTTACTACACTTAAAAAAGTGGTAAAAATTGATATTATTTAAATAGGGTTTCGTTGTAGATCGCAAAAATAATGTTGTTGGGTACCAATGTATATATTTATGTATACACAGTGTTGAGCCTGCCACTCACTTCCTTTAAAAACGTGTGGTATCACTGTATGCGTGCAGTGTGCCACACCATATTAACCATTGACATATCAACTATATGGACCGCGCATTCCTCACCTCCTGTCTACTCGCTATCAGTTGGATATAGAGTGAGAGAGATCGTTGACGTAAAACATGTGTATGAGAGAGATAGAGATATGAGTTGGAAAGGACCATGGAATAAAAAGTAACCCATTTATTTCTTCCATGTATTTAAACCATAGATGGGGTGAATACAAACAAGAAATTCGCCAGCGTAAACCGGTGTACAACATCGATCCCGTTCCGATTAATGATCTTGGTTCAGTGTAAAGATACACCGGTTTAGTTAGAAATTCGTGGCATTAATCGGTTTATCCTCCCAATAATTCTTATTATCAATTATCATATATTATACAACATTCGTGAGTATAGGTAGATTATAATATTGTCTTACGAACATTGGGACATTAGGTATAAAATATATATAATATAAATTATAATTAAAAATTAAAATTAATTATTTAATGTGAAAATTTATAAATGGTATTATAATAACAGATAATAAAAGGAGAAGTCAAGTTTGGGTTGGGGACAGATCGGGATCGATATTTTTTGACCTCCTCGGTACAGCGGTCGAAAAAAGTACACCGGTTTACGCTAGCGAATTTCTTGAAATATAATGTGTTTACTGTGTATGTATGGGGGTAAAGTACAAGTGTACAAGTTATTAGATCGCAGAAAAACCCCAAATTACCAATATTCAATTTACAAATGCAGTGTATATCCATTTTATATAACGTGTTTATATATGCAAGTAAACAGCATTTATCAGATACATGATCCACGTTTTCAGTACACAATAATAATGGTAATTCAATTTATTAATTAACTACATACAAGTATAAAAATTAACAAAATTTAGCATGGTAGTGCAAGTTTTTTGTATAGAACAATAGTTGTAAGTAATTAAATTGTTTCATAAATTACTACATGACAAAATAGTTCTTTTGTTATTACATATTATTGTACATATAAATAATTTAGTGTTATTATAATGGTTACACTGATTTTCCTCACTCATAGTTCTGTCTCTTGCTCTATTACGGCTGACGACCTCTCTCTCTACGCGCAGTCCATAAAGTTAATATGTGAATGATATTAACTCTTCTATATAATATGCCCACGCACGTACGTACGTGCGTAGTCATCTATCTTCCCGGGTCTCCGTTGCTGTTGTGATCAGTCTGCGTTCAAAACAAAACAAAATATGAAGAAAACAGTCAGTTGTCCATCAATAATTGTGGAAATTTCATTTTAGATCGGTTTTTTTGATGTTGTGTGAGTGTGCCTCTTGCCATCACATCCACCATGTTAAATCCGTCGTCGTCATTTTTAGGTGTACGTGTTCGTGCCGTCATCACTTTAGTCTGTGTGCCGGCAACAACAGACGGTCGCGGTCATTTTCGGGTGGGCTTTCAATTCTTCCTTCTGCCATCGATACATCTAAACTCCAATCACTGCCGAATACAGTCTACTTACCAAGTCACCCAGCGGCATTCATCGATATCGGTAAGGTTATTATTATTTTTAATTTGTTGCTTGTATATATTATTATATTATTATATGTTTCCTATGTAAAGCCACCTTGGCTATTTAATAATCCATCAAAATATTCTTTCCATCTCTTATCCTCTGTTAACACCTTCCTATTCTCATTTTTATACACCAAACATTTTTTAAGTCTGGATTTTTATTACCTCCAGCTTGTATACTTTATTTCCCCCTTCTTTTGTTACTAATCTCTCATACAACTCACCACATTCCCCTAATTTAGCTTTACTCATATCTAACTGCACTTTTGCGGCTTTAGATAAACTTTTATACTCTATCTAATCCTCCCTCTCTAGTTTTCTGCCATTTCTTAAACTGTATTTTATCTTCGATATTATCTTCTAAAATTCTTCTATCCATCACCATATTTGCTTACCCTTTAGCATACTACCTATATTCTCGCCAACGATAACAATCTTAATACCCTCTGCTATATTTTCCCACATTTCGTTTATATTCCCTTCCATGTTTCATACCCCTGTTAATTAGCTTTTTTGTAAATACTTTTTAATTCTCACCCGTTGTTTCCACCACATAATCCTCGGTTCCTTGTCTATATTTTTCTTTTTGTGCACCCTCTTCAAACATGAGTTTTCATGTTCCCTCTTTCTACTCTAGAAATATCATTTTCTTCCATATACCTTTCCATTCATCTTCATTTGGGTATATTTATCCTCTAAACCGTTTGTTACGCTCTTTCAATAATGTGTAATCCAATAATAATATAAGTAAAGTAAATAATTATCAACATAGGATTTTAAATTCACGTTACATTTTTACTGATTGTACTTTTGAATTATTTATATTAACATTAATCAAGTAAAATAACTAATAGCTGTTATCTAATTTTTATTATAACCTGGAAAATTACTGGTTAGCGTAAATAAATATTAAATAATAATAATAATAATATTCTGGAGTAGCGTGGTCATGACAACGGCTGGGCCAACGACAAAGTTACCCAAGAAATAAATACAAAACGAGGTTTTTAAGATATAGAGTAATTTGTTTATTGTGTTAATTGTGAATTAAACAGGGTTACTGTTTAACGTAAATGCGAACGATTGTTCATGTAGTTGTAAGCGCGATGTCTGCCAAGGTGTCGTAGACGGAGAAACCAAATGGCGGAGATATAACAGAACGCGACGACTATGCGAGATGTGCTTACAAGAGCGGCTTGCGAACGATAGAGAGCGCCCGATCGTTCATCGTGATGTAGCGATCGGCTGGCATCGCCAAAACAATGTGACCAACCATCTCTACATGCTTATCGACTCCGGGGAGAAATTATGTGATGATGGCCCACCAGAATATCTTTCCAGAACTCTTCTTTCTGACTTTCCTCACATACATCATCTCATTACTCATAATCTTGTGGAGCATATGCACTTATTATATTCAATACCTTATCCTTTAATATTACTCTCACTACAATTACCCTATCACTTTTCCTAATCACTTCTACCACTTTTCCTTTCATTCCTTTATCTAATTAAATATCACTCATACATCATTCCTTGTACTAATCCTTCCCGAGTACATGATTTTATACTCCTCACCAATTTCCCTTCTTTCCAATTTGCTTCTTGCATACAACAAATATTCACATTCCTCTTCCTCAAAATTTCTGCTAACTCCCTGCTCCTGTCTGTTAATATTTTTACATTCCACTTACCTATTCTCACTTTGAACTTATCCTACGTAATCAAGCGTGAATATAATCCAAAACACTATGGTGCTTTTCCTACACCGTCCACATCATAACCGTTGGGTAGATTGATTCGCACATATAACTGATGGAATGGCTACCGCAGACGCTGGTCAGGCTGGTACTGGTCACCTAATTTCTTAGGCGATTTCCACACTCAAGTTCGTAATTTCCTATCACTCATTTTCTCCCCGAACATACTAGATGGGAAAACTCACCTATATACTTTATAAAAGAATATAATTTATACAATTTTATACAATTTTGACTAGTTCTACACCGGCCATCGATTTCACGCAATCTCAATTAGTCGACTTCTATGACAAAAATGAGAGAACCGTGGAGGTATTTTAATTCCCTCCAAAGGGTACAGTTCCTTTAATTACACAAATGTGATTTTTAATTGATTTTTATATATGAGAGATGATAGTATTTTAATATTAATAATATGTTATTATTTAAGATGATGGCCATCATATTTAGTTTTGGCACTTATTCCAATTTAATTAAATTTAATCTTCATTGGCAAAATGTATGCTTGGTTTCTATTGGTGAAAATTATTATTGGCAATATTTACTATTGACGAAGAATAATAGTTTTTGTAAAAATACATGCTGTCGAATTGTCTTGTCGGCAAATAATTATTGTCCTATTGAAACTTTAGCGAAATTTGCGTTGGTGAATGTTGAAATGTTCCTGATTTCACTTGTTCCTATTCTGCCCATTTTTTTTTCAAAAAAACTAATTGAAATTTGGACACTCATAAGTCAATTGAAACTTGTTGACATTTAAATATTAGTAGGTAGGTATATTAATTATCAATTATCGATATGTGTCTAGTACAAAAAATAAAATTAATTATAAAATATGTAACTAAAATTGTATATGCGTACTCGGAGAAGTTTTTGTTTGTAAAAAGTTTTTTTTAGTTCTATTGGGAAAGGGGATTAATCTAAACCTCCCATATGCATACCCCTTCACAAATTTTTTCCTCTTAATGGTAATTGTGTAGTCCGAATTTTTCATTTATATGAGGTAAGTATAAATAAGTATAATTTATTTAAATGTTACCTATAATAATTAATTAATATGTACCTGTATAAAATACATATTAATGTATAATGTATTATATAATATAGCTATAATACAGTGGAGATTTTAGTTCTTTGCCTGAGGTGGGAGGGCAATATTTTTTAATTATATTGTATATATTAATATATACATACGTTTCAAATAAAATAAAACCCAAATCCACAAAAAATTTAACTTTTTATTATAAGCAAATACAGTATTTCGGCAACAACGTTGTCATCTTCAGTGCACTAGTCAGTCAGTCTGTGTTTTGCACTGAAGATGACAACGTTGTTGCCGAAAT
>JAIPRL010004362.1:0-38880 GCA_025469235.1 Pemphigus obesinymphae
AATGTCCCCTGGTTAAAAAACTTTGTATAGGGGGTGTGGGGGACGAAGTCCTCCACGGCTTATTTTTTCTCTAATATGTCCCGGAACGCTGATTTTTGAACTAAGCTCAGAGTCCGTCCTTATTTTTTTTTCCAATTCAACCACTGTATTTAATGTTAAACATTACATTTAAAGTTTGCATACAAGGTTTAATAAATGTTTAAATGTTTATTGGGTCTATGCATTCGAGAATTCGCCAGCTCTTCCTATTGTATTTTCGGAGCGGACATGAATTCGGTTCGTATGAGAAGGACGTACAAACATATATGTCATAGTAAATATATATATGATGACCGTAAATATAATAATATATAGACATTATTAGTGGGTTCACGTGCGAAGTGTATAATATATTTTTAGAGTTACAAAAATAAACTTTTTACACGGCTGTACTACCTTGGTATTTTTCCATTATTTATTTAGCGGAGCGAGGGCGATATATACAAATTTGTATTCGATAGTACCTAACTGACAATTGCCATTAATGTTAATTGGTATATTGTGAAACCGGAATTAAAAGGTATTTACTTGGTATTTGCAAAATTTTCAGTAGGACATTTTCTAATAATTATTAATAAATATGTATATTGCCATACCTAGCAATATTGATTACTATCGAATTTTAACCAATTAAGTTTTCTGTAACTCATTCGATAACAACGTTAATTACAGTTAAATTAAGAAAATGAGGTCTGAAATGTTTTTTTTCAAAATATAATGATTTACAGTTTTAGGTTCCGAGTCCATACGTATTTATTTATTTTCAAACTATTTGCCACTCCGTAAATTTATTTTAGTTTATAAATTGTATGATTCTTCCAACCAAATAAATAAATTCGATGTAAAGATGAGCATATTATAATAGCTTAGAGGAAATAATTGATACTTAGTTTCTTGATTATTATTGAGTACATACTAGAACACGTCGAATACTATTTTAACGAAATCGCGATTGTTTCGAATTGAATCAACTAAAATATAGTACCAAACTGCCAAGGTTTTTGATTTCACATTTCCTCGAATACACAATATAAATTCTATATATTATTGAATTTAATCCGGAAGTGCGCATCATTTATTGTCTGAAATATGTAAATTTAATTTACAACCTATGCATTTTAATTTCGTATAATTTAGTTACGAATTTGGCGTCTCTGTACAAATCACACACAATTGCAAATATTGATCGGAATTCAAATTAAAAACGGATATCTATGATTATTTGAAAAAAAAATCTACGTACTATGATGATTTATGGGTTCTAAATAACAAATATGTTACTGCTACTGAAGTAAATGTTTAGTTTATTATAAAATAGCGCTGTCTGTTTTATATATAAAAAAAGGATCTTATTTAAAGTTCGTTAAGACGAAGCTGTCTACCATGTTCCCCAAGAAATACGCTACCTAAAGGTGGATACACGTTTGGAAATTTTGGCGTAACGTAACGTAACGTAACAAATGCTCAGATGTGTAAGTTGTTTGGGGGTGCTCGGTTTGCTATGTAGTCGCTACACGGATTGTCGGTTTTTTTTATCGAACATCAAAGGAATGTTAAATTACGTTACGCCGATAGTGCGTAGTGTGTACGGTGAACCAGTTGCTCATTGTGGATTTTAAGTGTCACTGTATCAGACTATGGTAGTTCTTACATTTGAGGGACGTTTTTTTTTGGTTTTTTATTCGAACGTCACTAAACTTTGTTCATTATCCCAAAAAAAAAAAAAAATATGTAATCAAAAATTTGGAAATATATTTCAACCCTAACCCGTGTCAAAAGAGGGTTTAAATTTGTAAAAATGTGTTTTTTATGGGTTTTTTTTTAAATTGCTATATATTACACACTTAAGTTAATTTAATGAAAAAAAAAAAAAAAAAAAAAAAAACAAGACAAATAAAGAAAATATTATTTTCTAGAAAAAAATGTATTTTGTATATTAAAACATGAATTTGGTATACTTTTAAGTGTTATAATTGATACATTTTTTGATCACAAATTATAAAAGTACCTAAAGGCTAAAACTCAAGGACTAATGATAATACAATCAATCGAATTTTGATTTCCAAAAAACTATGACCGTATTTATAAAACCATTGTAAATGATAAATATATTTATTGGATACCCAAAGATTTCTTTAAAAATTATTTTATTTTTATTTATAATATAATACATCAAAATGAAAGCAGCACTAACAACTTTTAATTGGGCATTACACACGTGCGGTACATTCACTCGGACATTCGTTGAAAAACTGATGGATCAACCATTCGGAATAGTGCTCGTGCTTTCTAGTGTGTACCGTTGTAAAATAGCGTCGTAACGTAACACGAACACGAAAATAAACATTAATTTGGGGTTCGTCAAAAATCCGACAACCCGTATGGCGACCCATGAACGACGTGCGCACTTGAGCATTACGTTACGTTATGTTACATCATGAAAAAATGCTCAAATGTGTACCCACCTTAATGTTCTAGTTTAAATTATCATATATATATAGATTACACAATTACCTATAAAGTGCTATTTTGCGTAGGATTGCAGGAGTGCACACAAAAAAAATGAGTTCAGTCAGTGAAACATTTATTTAAACCTCAACCCTCTCTTAAATATTTAGAAAGTATCAAGACTCTTTTAAAAATAACAAAATCCGTTAAAACTGAGTTAGCCGAACTCCAAACATAATGATTTTATATTCAATTTGATTTTAACTTCGGAGAGAATGAAAAAGTAATAATATTTCTCCTCAAGGCCTAACCTAAGGGTATTGGTAAATATTTTTTTAGTAGTTTAAAACTAAATATATAATATACAAATAAAGATAATTCTATACAAATATTTAAATTTATCAGTCTCGCTTCTAGGAAGTCGACTACGACTACCTATCTATATAAACATATTAAAATTAGAAATCATTTTAAATCTTATGTTAATTTTTGAAATATTAAATATTTGTTTCCATATATTCCTATAAAAAAATCCCACTAATAAAAAAAAAAAAAACTCATAAATTAAGAAATAACAATATTAAATAAATGAGTTTTTTTTGGTATAGTCGTATTATATTGTACAATATATAATAATGTGTTGATTGTTATATAATTTCATAATGTTTGTAAAATCAAATATTACTGAATAATTTGTTCATAATAATATTGGTTGTAGACTTTATTATATTATGGTATAAATATAAGTTTAGTGGTATATGGTATAAAAATTAAAAATTGATTGTATGATTTCAAAATAAATTTATACATTTTCTAAATCTAGTAAGTATTCGTATATTATATAGTCTATAGTTTAATGTACATATAATATTCATTGATTTTAACATAATTTATTATTCATGTTCACTAATATATATATTTAGATTCATCGCAGGTCTATTATTAATTATAATAAATATTTATTAATTTAAATAAATCCAACAAGAATATTATGTATATATAATATATATATATATATAAATAATAAATATTTAAAATTGATAAAATATCAACAATTTTATTTTATTCTAAAAATCTCCTTTAAAAAGACAAGTATAATAAAAGAATCGGTCCTGAAAACAACGATCGATATATACTGTAAAACAATATAATACATATTTATAATTTTTCTGCTTGTAAATAATGCTATCTTTTACTTAAAAATATTAATTTATCGAACTGGAAAATTTGACCAACGTTCATTACCGTTAAAACCGAGATGGTTTCCGATTCATTTATTAGACTTTGACGATATTATCCTCATCCGGGGGTAAAAAGGTCACTATCGATTTTTGTGTTTTTCTAATTTTTTTTTCGAAAATTCGTGTCATCGTTTATTCACACGTGGTATAATAGACATGTATAATTGAATTAAATTATTTAATTATTTCAATTATTTAATTAAATTATTCAAGATTACAGTATTACGCCCTATATAAAAAAATATTATAGGTTATGGATAATAATAATGTTGTTAATTAGTTCCTTTGAGTTATGAAAAGAGGAATATAAAAGTAAAAGGCCATAGCTTTAAATTACCTTTAATAGTAAAATTGTTATTATAAATAATATTATTTAGTCCCTTATTACACCACATTCATTACAGGGTAAGCGTAAACAAGTTTTTCGGACCTAATGTGAACTATTTTCAGTAAAGTGTATTTAAAGTTTGATGTTTTATTTTAAATTTCAGCCAATCTTTTGAAGTTGAAAATAGTACAATAAATACTATATAAATTTAATGAAAATATTTTAATTATCTTAATATCATTAATATGTATTTAATATTATTGAGTTAATCCTCAACAGTTAGGTGCACCGTGTAAAAGTTTACACAATTGATTATTTATAACCGCATATATCATATATCGTGTATGGTTTTATCTACCATTCGAGGCATTGTATATATTTTATTGATTTATTCATTTTAGTATCGATAATAGGTGATATTAGTAATTTCCATATTTTGCTTTTGATGCTATCAGAATATATTCATAGTTGAATATCCACGATTCCATAGTTACGCTTTTAAACCAAATTATTGAGTTATTTATTATATTAACGAGCATTACCTTTATCATGTGATAAATTATAGACGACAAGATTCTAGAACTATAGACTTTCGTGGTGTATAATTTATGGGTCTGATATGGAATGTCAATAGGTAGAAATCCCGATAATCAGGACAGTTCAGTGCAGGGTATTCACGAAGCTATATACTCACTCCCGGAAATCCTTCTTGAGACATTTCTCTGAAACTCGAGGAAGTTGTTGAATTAAAATTTTCGTCCTCTGTTATCCAAAAATGTTTGATATTAGTACATATTTTAGGCCACACCTAGCTCAAAATGATTTACAGACATCCCAAGTCCTGGTTGTCAGTATTTTGACCTGTTATGATTTTTATCAGTATGGATTTTCAGTATCTATTTTTATTTTGTATTAATTGATTATTTACAATACTTTTGCATTAGGTAACTGTCTTACTGAATTTCTGTATTAATGCATCTGTTCTTCTAAAAAAAATAATCAATTATCTCATTTAAGAATCTCTTTGTACTCAATAAGATAATCCTTTAAAAATAAAAAAGTTCTATTGACTAGTATAAAAGTTCAATAGACGAATTTTTTTGTATTCAAAAGAAGAATTTTATTCTGGATATCTTACTTATATTACTAGTTTTATAATACCAATTATGAGTTTAAAAGAATAATCTATCTAGAACATTCAAATCATAAATGTAGTTAATTACCAATCGAAAAAAAATCATTTTCAAAAAATGCATAGGTACCTACATAGAAAGAATCGGTTCCAGTCTCATATCCACCTCCAAGACTTTCTATAAATACCGATAACGACGACCGCGAAGTCACGTCGGTGTCAACGAACTTCATAGGTACAACGAAGTTTTGGCGCACGATTTGAAAACCTGTTCCCGGCGGTGAAATTTACTCGTGCACAGGGACTTCTGGCGATATCATTGTTTAGGATTGGTAATACTTAAGTATTTTTTTTTTTTTTTTGTAATAAATCTGAGAAAAAAAAATGCGTGTTTATAAAAATTAATTTCTCAATTGGAAAATAAGATTGGCATTATTAACTGTAAAAAGTTTAAAAGATTCTAAAAGGAATATTAATACTCTTTTTTTCACTGGTTTAGAAATAATCCAAACGCCGTGAAAAAAGTTAGAAGCCTCTTTTTCATTGATAAAACTCTCGAAAATAATTACAGTCATGTTTTATAAGCCTGCTTTGTAATTTACCGAAGTTTGTCATCTCGACCCTTCGGAATCATCGGGAGTTCAAACTGGACTTTTAATTTTATAATTTATACAACATTGCCAATTCTTAAATAAATAAAAAATAAAAAAAAAATGAATGAATTAATATTGAAATCGGATTGAACCGATTTGCAATCCAACAGGTAAATATATATATATATATAGAACATATTAGAATCGTCTTCTAGAAAAATTGTTCAATACCGATTATTAAAATACCGCTATTTTGGATCTGAGATTCAACGTTTATCCTAGGGGTCGACGGCACGCCGTAGATGGAATCGTACCCATATGATCACGCGTCGTTGATGTCGTTTTATTTGGGGATTTATGTGGTCGTGCGTCTTGTTACGGGTATAAAAAATAAGGTTATTATTTTCGACCGATTTACATTTATTTACATTTTGGCGACTTCTATAATATCGTCCTGCGAGTGAAAACCTATATAGTACGGTACCTGTACCATTTTACAATTTCGCTATTTTTTCTTTTTTTTTTTTTTAAATATAATAGATATAATAGTTAATAGTTGTTGTATTGATAACAGTATTAGATAACAATACATAGGAATGATGTCAGGCCCGTATAAAGTAGTTGAACCCCTCCACGAAATATTTTTGTGTACGTGACTGCATGATGTATCTACACATTATATAGGTACTCTTACTATACAATATTAGTATATAATATATACATGTATATGTTGTACATCATATTTTGAATTACATAATTTTAATTAAATTTTCATTAATACTATTATTTTACTACCTACTATTTTACAATCATTTAATTGTGACTTCATAAAATTATGTAATAAAACGTAGATTTTATTTTTATTTTTTATATTTCGGTATATTTATAAAATGCTTCAATACGAATCTAGAACCATTAAATTGAAAAAAAAAAAAAGGATCAAATATTATTGTATAAATACGAGTATTTAGGTAGATATTATAATAATTATTAAATGTGTATAAAAAAATAAAAAAATTATTAAATGTATTAAACCGTATTGCTTGTCATCTCTGTACTCTTGCGAGTTACAAAATAATATTTTTCTGCAGATTAATATAAATCCATATAATACTATACCTATAAAAGTAGATACTATGAAATTACTTTTATGTAATTTATGTTAATGTAATCGTTCCAAAGACTAATTTAAAAAAACTTGTCAACTACTCTAAAAATATTACTGTTTGGGCACAATTTTCCACAGCTTCTTCTAAGTTCATAGTTCTTTAACACGGAATTATTTATTTATTAAAATTTGAAATTTGAAAAATTTACATTATACTTATCACTAAAAATACACAAGATGGTTCACTAATCGTGCTCACCCTACATTTATGCTTGAATCATGTATATTGTTCATACAAGTTTATATATATATATATACTTTTACATAAAATTATATTTATCTACTGATATATATATATTTTTTTTTTGAAATGACATTTTTGGACTTCACTTAAACACATATTTTCCAACACATTGATATTTGTAGGTATCGCCGTAAAGAATGTATTGATACAACTTTTTTTTTTTTAATAAGACCTCTCTTTTTGCTATAAATCATTATTCAGGTAATAATTCTGAAAATTTCGTTTTAGCATAATCGACATTCAAAAATGAGTATAGTTTCTTAGTTATTCTAACCAAGGTTTAACAGGGATTTTTGGGATATATAAATTTTTATAATTTCGGAGGAGAGTGTAAAGTTAAAATAAAATAATGCTAACAAAAATGAAGGTATTTATACATTTTTCCAGGTCCGAATTAAGGGTTGAAACTCCTCGAGATCTTAAAACAATACATTTTATTTAGGCCTTGAATTCATTAGTAGAAATTTTTGTAGTACATAAAAATAAATAAATATAAATTGCTTATTTATTAGTACTTTATTAAGGTTCAAAAGTAGAAGATATTGTTTTAGTATATCTCAGGCGATGATTTTTGGATTTAATAATTTCAGAAAAAATTGCAAATATTTGGCCTTATATTTGTCAATTTAATACCTTAAAAATATTAAATAATGAAAATTAATAACCTTAAGATTTAATAATAAAATATACTAGGTACCAACATAAATGTTATAGATAAGTTATCTCTGGAAGTTAAAATAATAAATAATAAAAATATTTATTAATACAAAATAAAAAATATATATTACATTGATGTGACAGAAACAAATGTTTATATTTAATTTCTGATCCACGCCTAGAATTTAAAATATAATTTATAAAATGATTTTAAAATGTTGAAAAATGTAAAATAAAATTTATTAACAATAATTCTTATATCTTAATGTTCAGAAACAAAATCATCAACTTTTGAGACCTAAACTGATTACTAATGTTTTTAAAAATATTTTATGGACTACCTCGCTGATACTATTGTTGATATTATACATGTATATCCATCATATTTTTTTTTATAGATTAATAAGAGGGAGGATTTAATGCCCTTAAACTTCCTCTTTCTTAAATATGGACCATATTCTAAACTTTAACAGATATTATAATTTTTGATATGTAAAAATTTATCAAGTATCTACTTAAGTTGTATAACATTATATAATACTATTATATATTGTATAAGTATTTGACTGAAAATTATTAACCCTCAAATAGTGAGTTTGAAATTCTCACCCATTTACAAATCAAGGAGATTATATTATTCTTATAAGATATTCAGCGAAGGTATATTAGGTATTTGTCAGTCGGTACACACAGTAAGCGAAATTCATAACATTATTATATTTTTGCTTATTAATTTTTTACTCAGAATATTTCCCACGAATATTTCTTAGCGCTGGCCCTGAGTATATAATAGGAACAACTAAAATAAATAATAGAAACCACTCGTTCGAATGTTGATTTGATACACTAATTTTCAGACAATCGCCTGAAATCGTTCTGAAAAATGAACGTGAAAATTCGTTTATACGCCAACAAGACATCCTCTAAGTGTCGTACGATAAAAAATAAAAAATATTCAAGTGTACCTACATTAAAAAAATAAATAAATAAATAATAATAATAATTAAAAGATATGTATAACTAAAGGAATAAAATATCAGAGTGAGCACTCTCAGTGAATCATCCTGCATTTAATGGGCCCGTCTAAAATTTCTACGACATTTTCGCATTCCGTCGAGATAAAGGGATTGTCTATTACGACTTTATTATACAGCTTAACGTTTTAAAAGCAAATGGTGTTCACGAAGAACCACTGCGTTTATACAGTTTTAAGTTTTGTTGAATTAATATGCATTTGGAATAACGGATAGTTTCAATACAGAACTAATGTATATACATTAAAGTGTATACACCACGGGGTTGTATTATATTGTTCAATAATTTTTCGCGTTTTATCACTTACCATATACCCAGGTACGGTAGATGTGACGACGAGCTATCTTGAAAAAGTATAAATTGTTGTTTTTATATCGCAATCATTTTATTTTCCCCTAGACATTTTTTTTTTTATTAACATCGTTATTTAGTTCGACACGTAAATACCTGAAATTTAAAACCACACGCATTTTGTAAAATATAATACAAATAATAATACTAGGTCATAATTTAGATTAAAATTATTTAGGATGTCTGTCGGTTTGTGAATTCATACGGTTTATAATATCTCGTAAATTGTATGCAGTGAAAAATGACCTATATAAATATAACCGTACGTATTTTATTTGTACGTTAATTTAGTCGATTAACTGTAATTAACTACAGTGCACGTTGTCCAAGAAATATGGTTGTCATTTCTCGACAAACTGTCCAAATTCATTTGCACGAGTGAATACAATATGACGTCCATTTCACCTAATACATACGTTAAACGCGTAGGTATATAATATGTTAATGACGTTATACTGTATGAGCACTTAATAAAATAAAATATGTTTTATATTATAAAAGCCGGTCTATTGTGAATTTGAATAGTTTTAACCTTGTCATTTTAGACCAAACTGTATAAAGTAGAAACCAGTACGGCGATAAATGTATTCGGGAAAATAATGGACAATAATATTTTATTTCGAACCGAAAAATTACAATAAAAATCCATTTTCGAGCGATAATTATTTTAAATTATAAACGATAAAAATATAAAATATTATTACGGCATATATTAAAATGTATAGGTATAATTTAATATAAAAACTGGTTATTATTTCGATGCATAAACGATCGTAAATGATGATAAAATAAGTAAATTCATCAATTTGCGTCTTCTCAAATAACGTCAAAAACAGTTAAATGCGATGTTTTGGAATTTTTGAATACGATAACACACTTATTTTCATATTCGACTTTTTAGACGATATTTATTATGGTGCACACTAGGATGTATTTTACTTGTTTTATAATTATTGTATTGTTAGTGAATTTTAATTACGTCGAGGCCTTAAATTTCATTATCGTTTTATGTGAAACGTTAACAATTATGGTACAACGAGTTCACTGTAACGTACCTACTCACCTGTATAATATGCTATGCATTAGGTATTACATTAGTGCAACGCATCGTTGGAGTAACGTCTTAAAATTTAATGAACTACGAATTTTTTGACAAAATATAGTTTTAGTTCATTTATCATTACTAGGAATGTTATCTTTCATTATTTAAAAATTGTTTAACAATTAGATATGCCTGATGATCCAAATTGTAACTAAAAAATTTTCAATACGTCTTCCGAAAATTTTCGAATACACAAACACAATATATTTCAATCTAGTAAAATTATTATAATTCGTGTTTTTTCATATCCATTATATATGTCAAGGACAGATAACTCATTTTGGTATATAGATTAAAGGTGAAGATAATTATTCAATATCTGAGATAAAGGATTACTTATAGTTAAATAAACGAAAAGATAAATAAATATGATAAGAGTTTGAAATTATATTATTAAATATTTATACTAAATTTTTATACTATATTTGAAATAAGTATTTTTATATATTGATGTTTTTAAAGTAAAAAAAAAAATCAATTAACTCGAAAGTACTTAAGAACACTGCTCCAGTTCGCCTTATATATCAAAAACAGATTATATTTGACTATCCATTATCCAAAAAATAACATAAATAAAGATAGGATAATAAGAAATATTAAGACTTTTCGTACATAACATATATCTTGACATTTAACTATATGTCATAAACAAATAAAAAGCGCACGTAAAAAAAAATTACCTCGAACTTAACTAAGAATCTATTATATGTGTTCTTAAAAAATAAGGATCACAAAGATAAAGATAAGATAATTTAGATGAATCTAGATAATAAAGATGAAATATAATTAAGTCAATATCTAGATGATCTATTTATAATACGTAATAACTGTATATAGCTGATCCAAACATTAGTTTTAATATGAATATCTTGACTTTTGATCATGTTATTAACAAATTAAAAATATGTTTATCTCCATACAAATTTGTTTGACTTAATAACGATTATCTTGTATCTATGTTCTAAAAAAATAAGAAGACAGTCACAGAAGAAATAATTTAGATATATAAGATAATTAAAACACTAACTAGATTTTCTGCATGTTCTAAGAAGATTATAGTCTATAAATAATTCTAATACTAGTTATATCTTAGATTATTTATAATAAATTAACAATAATTTATGTAGTCAAAACAATACCTATAATTTCTAATAGATTTTTATTATTTTTAGGTAATTTTGGTGCTAAAAAATGTGTTAAGTCCTCGGCTAACGTATTCCGTTCTTCGTGCGTTAAGTTTTCTCCGGTTTCATCGCCCAGAAAGCCTGGCAAGTCCAACAGATGCCAAAACCACAATTCTGCTACGCGCCGTCGAAGCAGCGATGCAAAAGACACGGGAACTGTATATTTAGACGAGTAATTTTCTTATTATTATTTTTATTTATAATTGTATCTTCTCGATTTTATTTATTTATTTATTTATTTATTTAAATGTGTGATGGTTATAAAATTACGGTTACACACCTCATTTGATAATGGTTCGAAAACGTATTATCTTAACACAATATGCAAAACGCTCATTATTTAGGAAGTATTTATGTATATTGACTTTTTGGCAAATTTTCAATTTGTGAATTTATAGGTTCAGTATAGAGGTGTACAATTTTTGAATAGTGTACTAGAATTGTCTATATGTTATAATTTTCCCCCTTTTTCGGGTTGTATATCCTGATCATTTATTATATTTTGGTTTGAAATGCGAGAAATATGCTATATTTATAAAATTTTAAAATACTTTTAATAACTAACGTTAAAATTTATAGTTTATATATTTGATATAAACCACAATTTTTCCTGTAGGTATTTATTTACTATTAAGTTTTAACGCTACAATTTTTTACACACAATGCAATATCAATTTCGTTTCCAGATAAATGTATTAACTCTATAACTAATTTTAGAACAACGAATAATGTATTTTACTAAGAAAGATTCTTGATCCATAGTGAAAACTTGATTAACTGTTTAAATGTACCCATCCTCCCCTATGAGTACTAACTTATAGTGTTGATCGAATACATTCATACAACTTTATCTATAGATAAGATAATAATCATTATATTATAATCTAGATAATAATAAAGATAAATAAATATTTTTTACCTTTTAAATTACCTTTAATTAAAATAAAATGTAGATTAAAACGTATGCGATATATATTTTATTTTTGATATTATTATACATATTGAACTTGAAGTGCTTATTTGTAAAATATTTATTTAATTTGTTATATCTATATTAAAAATTATAAAAATATCCTAGCCTTTAAGTTAATAATAAAAAAAAACTATTTAAAATTCATGACAAAATCACTTTTTATACAATTTTAGGTACCTACATTCTTTTTAAATAATTTTTATTATATACATATATATATAATTGATAATATACCAATAGACATAATAATTCATAATTATATATATTTTACTATTTATACTTTACTTTAAATATGTTTGGGTCACGATTTTTATTAGTTTTATTATTAATCATAACGAAAATCAATGGACAATAATATACATTAAATAATATAAAATTAAATTAAAATCCAAAATATTATTTACTAGGTACATTTGATAATTTTTTTGATACCTTGTCATTTTCTATAATGAGCATATATACCTACAAGATAAATTAATATTTATATATAGATAATATATCTAGATAAAAAAAGTATGAATATTTTAATGTATTTTAAAGTGAGAACACAACTAAAATGGTTTACAATATATATATTTATAGCAAATATAAATTACAAACTAAATTTAAAAACTATCCTAATACGTTTCTGAATATGTAGAGTTTATAATTGATATAATTAAAAGTTATCTAATAATATAGTAATTAATTAGGATCCATCTGAACGGATGAATACTTATATATAAGACTATTAATATAGGTATACAAAAGTAATTAATATTTAATTACTATTTATACTTTTCTAAATAATTAGTGTCGTACGTTAAAGTAACCACTCTGTATACCTACAACAGCTGTAGTGTGCTGAAAATTTCAAAAGACCATAGTGAAATGTCTCTAATATATTATGAAATGCCTCTTCGGTCGAACACAATATACTACAGACTGGAAAATGGTTTTAACAAAGATTTATCACATTTGGAAAAGGAAATGTGTATCTATAGTACTTATATCTAAAAGTATATTGATAGTCGAACAACACTCCTTTCTTCTGTTTTGTTCAAAATGTAATTTAGATTTTACTTAAACCTATCTAATAAAGGAATTATTCGATAAAGGAATTTTTGATAAGTTTTCTAATATAGGTATATATAATATTATAATAATATAATGATTAGTAATTTAATTACTAATAATTTTAAAAATATTATAGTCGCAGCATAAGTTTACACTACTTATTTGTATGGTATCTCTGTACAGTAAAAACATAATCATGTTTAACGATATTTCGATTATATTACTTTGTAAAATTAATATTTTGTACGTTCGAATATGACGTTACAACTATATGGCTTGGAAGTATATTGATAACTTTTGCGTTGCTTTTTGAAATATCTTAGAACATGATATACTAGATAAAATCTTGTTTTTATGGCATACAAATAAGAATATTTAATTTTTGTTTATTTTTAGATTATTTATTATAATTTCAAGTCATTTTTTTTATACATTTTACACGAACTTAAAGAAAAACCACGACTTTGCTTTTCAGTCGTGGTATATGTTGACTTTTACATTTCGTATTACAAAAATATGATAATATAAACATCTAAATATTTAATTAGTATTTATTTTAAATTTTAGATTCTGAGCAAGGCTGCTAATGATTTTACAATGATGTTTATTTATTTTCATTTTTTCTGCAAATATCTTTTCGGATAGAAGGAGTCGAGTAGGTGTTTTTGGGCCAAAGAGATTTTTCGACGGGAAATTCATTCTAGTTGTTATTACTTATTAAAGGTATTATTTTTTTATTTTCCTAGTATAGTTTCCTTAAGCGTAAAGAAAAACTACAATTGTATAAATTGAATATGTAACTAATGCACTCATATGTATGTAAATTATATACTCAGTAGCGTAGCTAGGATTATGAAATGGGTGTGGGGTGGTGGTAAAGTATAAATTAAACTATTGAAGTTTCAACTATAAAACAAAACATACAACTATATACAAAAAATTGTAAAAATAAAAATAAAAATAGCATAAATTATAATACATTTATTAGGTTAAAACACGTATGAAAAAATGGCGATGGGGGGTGAAACCCCAACCCTTGGGGTACGTCACTATGTATACTCTGTATAACTTATTTACGAGAAATATCTGCCTAGCATACAATTGATTCGTTTGTGGCATTTGGACGACAAATATGTCAGATGGATGGCTATACGCAGAGGCGAAAGCGTCCTATGAGACAAAGAGACAGTGTCTACCCACTTTAATATTTGAAGAATTGTTAATAATATATTTAATTTTGAAATGAAAAATTTGGTATAAAAGTCAATAAAAAACTAGATTTTATTTAAAATTTTTTTTTTTTATTCAACTTATTGCGTATCCTATTCTAAAACTATACAAAAATAGTCACAGTGCCCAAGGCTATCTCATATTTTTATACTTGATCGATACAGTAGGGTTCCATGGGTGTGCAGGGTATTTGCAGGGGCGTAATTTCAGGTTTTTTTTAGGGTGTGCGGGCTTTTAGGCAGGCCAATTTTAAAATTTCATCGGGTAATTTTTCTTCACATTCTAATGCTACGTTTACGTTAAACGTAAAAATAAGCAGAAAAAAAAAAGCTCTTCGACTTTTTTTTTAAACTATGACGAAAATTTGGTTGACGCAATTATAAATATTCTATGGTGGCTCATTGGCAGGCCACTTATTAGTAGTGGTGCCATTGCACGACCTGCCCACCCTCCAATGAACCCACTGGGTTTTTGTATGTACAACGGTGGTTGGAGACACTGTCTCAACTCGGCGGTGACCGGATCCTACCATACTACAGACTTACGGCGTGGCGCGTTTTATCACAGAATATAACAATATTATTATCTTATCGTCAATGCGTGTTTCCGTTAGTCGTGCGACATATAACCTCGCGGTTTTGTTTTTTTGTTGATTTTTCGTTTTTTTATTAGTTTTTTGGTTTTGTTTTATTTGTTTGCTAGTTGCGCCTATGCTCTAGTATGAATTTTTTTTTTTAATTTGTCCTCCCATTTGGTTTATATACACACTTTGCCACTGCGTATACGTGTAATTACAGACAACTAAACGTAAAACACAGTCTGAGAAGTACAACAGTTCCGTATAGCGCTTTACGGCGTTTTTCGGTGACAGATGCGCCAACTGTACGCCACTCGATTGCATTCTCTCGTAAATACTCATTATCGGTACTTTGAAGAGGTAATTTTTCGATTTTTCTAAGTAGTTTTATTATACGTATAAAACTGAAATATTTTGTAAATATAGGAGAAATCACAAAATAAAAATACAATTATTGTGGTTATCTATTTTATTTTATTTTATATTAAATAATGATTAAATAAAACACCGAATCTCCGTTTAAAATCAAATGGTTCATCATTGCTTTCAAATCTATAATAATAATAATAATAACACGATATATTCTGTCTGAGAACCAAAAAAGTGATAGAGTAACTTCTCTGGCTTTTTTTTTATTTATGGACAATTTTATTACATATAGCTAGTTTTAAATTTAAAGTCATATTTCCACATATTTTTTACTTAAGGTAATTTTTAATCATTTTTAGCAAATTTTTTTGCTGTTATTATAGATACATTTGTGTTGCAGATTTCTATTTTTTCATGTTAATTTTTAAATTTTTTTTTGTGTTTATCAATTATTGAGCTTTATATCATTATAAAATATTTTATATTTATAAATTATGTATTACGTGTTACACCTACGTCTTACATATTATTAAACTGCTATAGAATATTGTTATTTTACAAGTCCAATATTAAAACTATTTTAATAATCATTTATTTTAAAGTACTATTACAAAAATTTTGTTTCTAAAATATGTATCAAATATGTATACAAATTATTTGTGTTACTATATATTGTATTATAATAATACTGTCAAAGACCTGAAGGAAGTTGCTTTTATAGTGTGAAGTAGAAATGTACGTATTAGTACAATTGTAGAGAAATATTAACTTTTATATTTCTATTTTATATCATAATGTTATTATAATATAATCTCCTTATTTTAATGTTTTATAATTAGCTAATCTGTATATTAGTGAAAACTGAAAATTTGATAACCATTTTTTTACGCATAAAATGTATACAAAATAATTATGTTGAAAATTCAAGGTAAAATTTAAATAATAAATATGAATATTAATAATGCGACCGATACGAGATTTATGTAAATTATTCGGAATATGCAGAATATTCGAATGGTCCTCGCACTTGCCAACACTATAAAGGCGTCGAAAATCGAAAATATCCATTGGCCAACTATATATAATATTATAAAAAATGATAAAATCTCGTCAAACTTGGTTTAATTTAATATTTGTTATGTTACTCCATGTATGATTTTATATAAATATCATTTTTGTTACTATCTATGTATTATATCTACTTGAAACTTTGACAAATTCCAGTTGTGTAAAAATCTAAATTTCAATACATTTATTGTACCTAGTTATATAATTTCATAACAGAAAAAAATTTAATACCTTCAGGATTTTATAAAATGATAAAATGAGCCGGTGGATGTTGATAGTCATGACTTTTTTATACTTCTAAAAATATGCTTTTATAGTGAAAACCGTGTTTCGATATTTGTGTAAGAATCTAAATAACTAATTTTTATTTTGTATTAATTTAGAAAATTCATTGGTATTACAAATTTATTGCTTCAAATTGATTGCGTTATTTAAAATTATTTTTCGCAATAATCGAAAGATAAACCACTTAACCACTAGAATATTTTATTTTTAAATTATTACGTTGACATTTATAATAATTTGACATTCGTACATAAAACCCGAAAACACGAAAATGAAACATCACAAATTGTCACTGCTATCATATTTATCGGTTTTATTATATGTTTAAATTTTTGTTCGGCGTCGTGATTTTACATGGACTGCCGAGTGCTAGAGCGTAGACACATTTTTACGAATTCCAAAATTAATTTTAAGGATAGTTTTTTTTAATTTTTAGTGCATTTTGTGTGTGAGTGTGTGTATGTTTTTTTTTTTGTTGTTGTTAATAAATACATTTAAAGGATGTTTTTGTAGGTTTTTTTTGGGCATCAAAATCTTGGCTTTAATGGAGATAAAAATTTTATTTAGTGTATTTTTTTAATTGTAGATGGTATAAATAATATATTATAATTCAACAGTTGTCATTCTCATAAAATGACATTATTGTCTCTTCTAAAAATTATATTAGTAAATTTGGGCTATATCTTATAAAAGATTCACTCAGTACCTACCATTTTGTCATTCAACAGTTATTTTGAGAAATTAGTATTTCTAAAATATGATAGCATTTTGATTAGGCATAAATTAATGCAAATATAAGAATGTGATTCTTCAGATTTGTCTAAAGAACTGTTATTTCCGTAAGTATATAGTTTTATTTTATTGGTGACCTCGGTTAAGGAGGAATGTTGATATTAAGTTTTTATTAATAATTGTCTTCTAGTAAATAAAAATTTTTTGACATTTGGAACCTATTCAAATTCTCTAACCAATATTTGTATTCTATTTCTATAACCTGTATTTTTTAGTTATACTATTCTACCTGTTATTTTTTTTTAGTTTGACTGTGATGTCTTGAAATTTAAATTGTAAATTAATTTTTATACGTCAGTAGTTTCCAAACAAAAAATTTACTAATATGCATTTCGTATGTAATGTATTCGTACAATAACTGTCATATGTGTGTTAGTCACATTATCGTTAATACATGGGCGATTGTTTGTAATATACTTAAGTTAGTAAATTGTTCAGAAATTTGTGTGGTTTTACAGGAGGTCATATTACATGCTTATTATTTACATAGAAAATTCGTTACATTGAATTTTTATTTTGCCTATTTTAGCATACTTTCCCGTTTTTATGAATAAAGTATTTTTATTCTTTTATTTTATTATTACTGAGATTACTTTTGACATTTTTAGAATAAAATGACTATAGAGACATACTTATATACTATAATTATATTTCACAGAAAGTATATAAGATATATATATATATATATATTAGAATATGAAAATAGTAAAAATGTTTTTTTAAATTATAATTTTGGGCAAGTCGGAAAAAAAAATTATTAAGAATAATAGATATGCAAAATGAGTTAAAATATAAATAAAGTTGAAAACGATCGAGATATTTGTAAAACCATTGGTATATAAAATCGTTGTCAAATTTTTATTGGTTTGGATTTATAGATTAACTGTAATTTAAGGTGAGTTTGAGAACGGTTTAAAGGGCGGTACACCTCCTCACTCTGCAAATAAGTCGATAATTAGTCGAAAAATTAATGCAGTTGGGAATTAGTTGTCAAATTGAGGTCAGTCAGTATCGACAAAAATATGGTATTCTGATATTCAACTAAACTCAAACACTCTCTCCCTTTCACGAATATTTCTTAGAACCATCCTTCACACTATAATATCCCTTAAAATATTATGTTTTAGGTTTTAAATGGATATTTATTTATTTTTTCATTGAGCAACTTTTCGACCAGAAGGTGTAGAATAGATTATTATACTGCAGTGTATGCAGTATGCCGTATTTTATAAATGCAGCGGAAATAAAAAATTAAATAATAAGTAATTGTTATGGTAACTTTTTTTTGTTTATTGGCTATTTAAAGTTCAACAAAGTCATTTTATTTAATTTGAATAATATTAAAAATTATTATATTAAACATAGTTCAGAACCGTTTTATTGAGTGAAATGATTTGTTATTGATTTAAAATACAATAAATCCATCTAGAGTAGGTATCCTGTCGGCTGTCTGATAAACGGAGTCCAAACACCCTTTCTGATACCTGATAAGCGAAGTACTTCCATCCCCTATTGACCGACTTCTTTTTTGTTACTGTTATATCATATATACTTCTCGTATTACCTATTATTTAATATGTACTTTTATTATAGTTAAAATATAAATATATCTAAAAATATTTGATTATTTACTATACTATTTTAATATTAAGGACCTACAAAAAGATAAGTACATTTTTGTACAATTATCTATCCTTTTTTTTTATAGACTACCGAAGTAAACTCTTTTTGGAGGGATCTCAAATAAGCTAATTTCAAAAATGGTATTATTTAAATAATTTAAAGTAGGTATATATTATGAGGTAAACTTAGTATTAGTACTTGGAATTAGTTGTGCGATTGTGCGATTGTATAAAATGATAAAATGTATATCGTTCGTGGTTAGTTTATCACATACATATTTAAGTATAACAATAGGTATATATTATGTACCTATGTTAAAATACTCGTATATGAAAACTTAAGAATATAAATACTATAATTATTTATCCACACTTTGTTTTTAATCATAACCAACTATTAATGGTTTTTGTAAAGACAAATGATTTATTGTATAGGAAAGTGGTATTTAATAGTAGATATATTTTACCTGACTAAAAAGTATTTACATAAATAATAATAAACAAAAATATAATGGTTTTTGGCGTTTTAAAAGTATATATATTATGTTAGATAAGTCACATGTTTTTACTATTAATTATTTTTTATTAGGAATACAAATAACTTTTTATATTTTTTTTATCAAATTCGTCATGTACATGAAATTTAAATTACCTATATATTATGAGCAGAAATATTTAAAGCGTATCTAATAATATATATATATATATATATATATACCTACGTATTACTTTGTTGAATACCTATGTACTTGATAGGTATACTTGGTTGTTGTTTTTGTTTGTTGGGGATCTCTTTTTTTACTTATCCAACATTGAGTTTTGTAAGAGTAAGTGAAATTTAGGACGGGGCTCCATAAAATTTCAACAATTTTATTTTTTACAAATTGTTGGGATTAACTGGTTTTTGTAGGGTTATAATTTTAACTTATAATGCTGGGTGTGAATTTGGCGTTTCAAAAGTTAGATAAACCAAAAATGTGGATTTCACGCATATTTCAACATTGTGTAATAAATCAACATCCATATATATTATAAATTGTTGAATACGTTTTGGGAAATGTATTCGTGTATTACTTTTTCCTGTTTTATATTGATATAGTATATGAACCAAAGTTTAAAAATAATATACAACATTTTTCAAAATCTCTCTAATAGTTCAAATACAACCAAAATAAATTAAATCAAAATATTTTCAGTTATACTCATGTGAATTAGGTACATTGTTTTTCAAAGAATAAATCAAGTTATACTCGTAGTCTTAATTCAATAACGTGATTTTTCGAACGGATCAATTAGTTGATAATATATACATATAAAATATATTATTATATATATATGATTTGATTCATATCTCTCTAAGGGTTATTTGGATCATATATTCTGTAAGAACTCTTTGGTTACAGTTCTTAAATTACTGATTAAATTTGTATATATTTGTTTTTTTGTGAAACTAAAATCGTTAACATTTTACACAGAACATACCAAATATTAACCAAGTTTAGTTTTTGAACAAATTTTTTCCGGAAATTTAATACTTAATAGTATTTTAATGGATTTCGCAAGAATAATATATGCAAGATCGAAATTTATGGCATCATCATAATTTGTTATCATTTCTCTCAGCTACAAAATCATGAATATAATATATTATCGTTTGATGTCGATTTGTGAAATATATGCTCATAGGATATTTCATAAACTATCAAAAATATAATGTTATAAATAATAAAATATATTATAATGTTAACAGTTTTGAGAATTAAATTTTATGTTATATTTTAAGTTTTTAAACCATTTCAAATTTTACATAAAAATACAAATGCTATAATATAGTAAATATTATAAGTATTATAAAATAGTAAATAAATATTGATAATATAATAAAATCATACGAGGTATTTTGACAAATATAAAAATAATACGTATATTTTAATTATGTTATTGGTAGTTTTTTTACATAAGAGAATAATATAATATTTTTACTTTGTTTGTGTAACTAGTGCAGTGTCGTTTTATAAGTGAGTAGGTACTTTTTTTTAATTAATACGGATTAAGTTAATATTTTTCTTGTTTCACGATTTCTTATCACATTAATAAACCATAATATTGTATATTTTATTATATTTTAAGTTTGATAAATATAGTACGAACGTTGGATTACAAAATATTACTCTTCCATTCTAATAAATGGGATTCCCTAAGGAGTTGAGAATAGAATAAAAATGCAATGTGCCTACGTTATTTTCGATGATTTATGTTTAAAATAAAAATACTGTACAACGTTAATATTTCGTTATTAAATAAAAATCATATACATTTATAATTATATTTATGTAGAATTTATAACTTTATATAGTACCTATACGAAAATATAAATTATGGTTTTTCGTTCAATTGAATAGGTAAATAATATAGGTAATTATTATTATTATCATATAAATATCTAACAAATAACATTTTTTTTTTATGCAGTGTAGAAAACTAAGATTTTAAGCAATTATATTATATTTATAGTTTGTACGTAGTACATTTAAAAATATACTTCTTATAGGTTTATGGAATAAATAATGATTATGTGTATAATCATTATTAATCATCAAATGTTACATTTACTTGTTTCAAATATCCGAATAATTTTGACAGAAATTCATTTGCTTAGAAAGAAATGGTTTAAATTTAGTTTTTTCCAAATTGAAATTATTTTCAACCTTTATACTAGTATTTTTTATTTTATTTTTTTTTTTATATAAGACGTGTTTTGAATAAAATTAATAAATTGTTTATTTCCCGTTGTTTTAAACATCAGTTTTGAGGGTAAGATATACATTTTTTTAAATTAAATATAATGGTACTTATATGTATATATTATAGAGTTCAAGCTGTAAATGCACCATATATTATATCAGTCGTATTTCGTGGCCAAAATTCATGAAGCTCTCCTTTTTACTTTAGCATATGGACCTTAATTGAATAACTTATACAGCTGATGGACTTTGTTATGCAAATCGATCATGAATATAAAGGGCAGTACGTTGTGCAATTCTATTATTTGGAGTGGATCCTTTTCATCGATATCTTATGGTAACTTTCAGTTCCCTACATACCTATAGGTATAGCCAAGTGGCTGAGGCACAATGAAGAAGTGCTTCTATTATCGAAATATTTTTATTTTTAATAATTTACGTATTTTCTGAAACCAAATGTTATTTTGTCCTAATTCTTAAATTACGTAATTCCAAAAATGTGATTTCGAGATTATTACATTAGCCATTTAGAAATCAAATTATATCAAATATATCATTTACAATCATTCCCTACACTTATATCAAACAGTTATTTGTCTAGGAAATCGCTGTTAAAAGTTGATATACGACATGATTAGATACACAAAAAGGTATATACATCTTCCATCTCTCCCGAAAAGTATACATTATGGATTTACGACCATTGTGAATTAGGCCAACAATATATTATTTTAGTCTGTTATATTAAATAATCTTATTATAGAATAATTTATATTATTAATAAGTAATAAATAAAATCATATAACTTTTTTACGATTTTAGACTTTGTAAAAATTTGGAGTTTACAATTTCCGGTACTAAAAAAAAATATACATTTAGAACTTGTAAGCGGTTTGATACCAAAATTGCATATGGTTTCCGGTTTTAACTTTTGGGAAACAATGTTTTCGTGTATTATTTATTTAGTATTTACACTAAAATATTCAAATATTATATAACCAACACCTTTAAAATTGTTAAATAGAATTACTAATAAGGTATATATTTTCATGTGAATATTATCTGAAATTCGTAGACTTTAAACCAAAAGATATTATAAGACAACACTTGCCAATTTTTCCTGAAGGATAGCATTTTAATATTTGTGATATTGATATTATCCATTGGATTTACTTTTAAATTTTCAATAATCTACAGCGAGCTTGGCATACTTTGGTTATTAAAAATCGATTTTAAAACAATTTGAGTACCTATACTTTCGAATTGGATCTTTTTTGACGATTTGGATGTTGTATTTTTAAAACCTTTGTTTCAAAAAACTCTATGGCAGTACAATTTAATAATGATCAAAATTAGTCAATACCCATGTGAAAATAATTTAAATTTTTGAAAAACTATTTTTTTTATTGGATATGTTTACACAGTTATAGGAATTATATACTCTTCAAAATAATAGTTAGAAATTTTAGTTTCATATCGTAATATAATTTATTTATTTATTTATTTTTCGTATGGCAAAAAAAAAAAAAACATTACAACTAATATATAAATACAAAACACAACACATAGGCTACTATATATAAAAACATAAAACATAAATCAGTCACAATTGAAAGTATATAATGTTGAAATAGCAATAACAAAGGTTAATAATAATTTTAATATACATATTTAAGTTTATATTTGTAGGATTTGGTGTAGATAGAGATTGTTAAGTCTTATATTTGGATGTTTAATTTTGAGATCCATTCAATTGCTTCTGGAGTGGTCATATGGAGGTTTTTCAGGCCTTTGCTGAATAATCTCCTTGGGCATTTTTCAACAATATGTTCAATTGTTTATATTGCACTTCCACAGTCACATTCTGAAGTAGGTCTGAGACCCCATTTACATAACATTTGTCCAGTTTTCCCATGCCTAGTTCTTATTCTATTTAGTGTGACCCATGCTTTACGCTGTAAGTGGAACCCTGGTTGTCTGGTTGTTGGATTTTCAATGAGGTTCAGTATGTCTGGATTCTCGTCCTTCCATTCATTTATCCATTTAGAATTTGGGTATAATAATATATAATGTAATATATATATATATATTACATTATATATTATTATAATATAATATTATTATATTATTATATAATGTATATATATACATTATGGATATAGATTCAATGCTGTTTGGAAAACAAACAGTAATTTACAAAATAATTAAAAAAAAAAAAAAATGAATAAAAACTAAAAATATATATATAAACTTAAAAAGTTTAATGAAATATAAGTTTTATTAATTAACAGTTTTCTGGTTAGACATGTGGAATCGTCATACAAAAGTACATAATTTATATTGGATGTGTTGTGGGTTTTATATATATATTACACACTGAGATTTTTTTCATTTGCATTGTTAATATGTTCAATATGACGTATAGAAACCAAACTCGTGCGCAAATCGTTTAATTGATATATTATATAGGTACAGCTGTATGTGAAGATACGATCGGTTTTTTTTTTTTTACAAGATATGAAAAAAATCACTAGTCTGCGGCGGCATGACGAAAATTAGCGTTCATTTTTGTAATATATGTATCCTGTCATTGAGTTTGCTGCCATACATAATATTAAATGGCCCACACTGTGTCTATATATAGGTATTATATGCCTTGACGAGTGACGACCATATATGTACTCACAAAGCGAACGATACGAATCGCTGAGAACAACGCAATCTCGTTTTGGGTCTTATACGAAATTCCCGAGAAAAAAGATAAATCGATGGATTTCAGTGCTTCGGGATTCGTTGTACCAGTAGGTGTAGTCGTCAATCGTTTGGCGAGAAAATGATAAATCGTCCGTAAATAAAACACATGTCCGTGTAACTGATTATATATATATGTATATATACGTCAAGATATGTGGGCAATCGCGGTTAAAAGAAAATCGTAAAAAAGATTCATCTCGTGTAAAAAAAACCTGCCAGTTTAAGGTTAAAAGCAGCATGGGAATTGGTGGGTTTTTCTTGGATTGTTTTTTTTTTTTCAAATATTTTAAAATCGAATTATCTACTAAATATATATATATATGTATATGTACTTGGGCATTTATATTTTGTAAAAGTTCAACAAATCAACAAAAACACGAAAGTCCGATTGATATCAGTAGACGGGTCTTTCAAATGGGCGTTAACGTTTTGTTATTATTTGTAATTATTTGGCTAAACTATTCGTATTCAAATTATAATTATAAACACCTAAATATAGCTACAAATCGTTTATTTTGTCAAGTGAACATTTTTTAGATAAATCATAGGAATAGATGAGTAATTTTAAACCAATTGCACATTGTATTGGTTTGTTATAATATATTAGTATGATGTTTTAAAAGTAAAAATATATCTAGCGAAAGCCAAAAAATAACTCGAATGAGTTAAGTTATATCACCACCAAGTTACAAATATTAACAAAAAAAATAAATAAATAAATAAAAATTCGTATTGTCCGGCTTAGTGTTAAAATGTAAAAAATATTGACTGTACTCAATTTAATAAATCACGATCGAAATCTTTAATTAGTTAAAAAAAAAAAGAGTAGGTAATAAATTTGGCAACATTTAACTTTTTAAAAACACATACCCTACATTGATTTCTAACTAATTATTGTATTCTAATTTTTATCAAAATTTAAAATCATACACCCCCTATGTGTTAACTTTATTAAATCATGTTGAATATTAACTGTGTTAAGTTAATACAATGAACATTTAATCTAGTTAAGTAAGTTAGCTATTGTAAAAATAATTAACTATTTAAGTTAAAAAATTTGAAAAAAATCAATTTTTCTGGCTTTTTTTCTAGGTGTAGTTCATTAATAATTCAATATATATATGTAGATACGTATTGAAGGAGATACATTTTGCGGACAAAATAAATACAGAGGGATGTTGGAAAATGTTAATGGAATAAAAATCAGGAAATCCTCCGTATTACCTCCCTCTATTTTGACTACAATGTACGATACTATACATACGATGTAAAAATGTCATTATAATTTGATCGATCTATGTGGACGCATTTGCCTTTGCAACCGTTTCAAAGTCCAATCGGTATAATAATAAGTAAATGTAAGTATATTATATACACACGCTACTAAGTCGAGATTCCATTTAAACCCAAACTATATATATATATTGTAATTTATAGTAATAACGATCCTGCAGCGTGATAAACGACCCGACACCTCCTACCTAGAATGTAGTAAACATTTTGAGAAACGAAAGCGTGATCAAAGCCCAAAGAAGATAACTAGCTATGGGCTCTATAGCTGTGAAATCCGTGCTCGAAATTAATTTCATAATAATCTTTTCTATTTACTGAATTATTTTGGTTCATTTAATAGTGTATATATACATTATTATATATATATATATATATATATAGGTTATATGATAATATGGTGGTTTTCGACGGAAACAATTTTAATAAATTGCTTGATCTCATTCCGGATATACATAAGTAATCTTTTTCGGCGTAGTAAAGGCAAAATGTAAACACATAATAACCTCCTAATTCTGAAAGTTCACGATAAAAACATTACGAAATATTTTCAAAATTATATTTTATATATAAAATATATAGGTTTTTTTTATTAAAAAATTCAAGTTTTGCATTGCGCAAAACATGGCAAAACATTTTCTTTCAATACACTTATAGTTATAATATTATACGTAATTGTTATAACCAAAATCTTGAACTCTACGTGACGGTCAGAAGTTAGAGCAAGAGATCTATAAGCTATAAGCTACCTACATTATTATATGAGTGAATCAACTATTAAAATTCATATTCTAGTGGAATGGCCACTGACGGGAATTTTACCGGGTTTTCCCATTGTCATTAAATTTTGGTGACGTCAGTGGAAACCATTTTTTGAGAAATTCGGTACGTGGTTTAATACATGCATCGAGTTTACATTTGTTTACCACAACCAATGAAAGGATATTATAATTTTATTTTCCTTTTTTCGGCGGTAAAACTTTTTTTTTAAATGCCATAATGTCTAACAAAAAATAAAAATAAAAAATACAGGTAGTTCTTATTGTACGCTTTACACATTAGAATTTAATTAAAAAGTTTCGTTAAATGAATAATACAAATACCTAACTCATTCGGTTGATATTATATAATATTAGAACATATAATATTTCTAATTTCGTGTGACCGATTGAATTATTGTTAATTATAATTTTTTCGCTTATTCGTCTTCCATTATTTATAAATAGTTTTGTTAATTGACCCACGAAAATATCAGTATATTTTTAATTTATTTTAAATTAATATTTAACATAATTTATTTAATAAATATACTGTGTAAAATATTAAAAATATTTCCGGACAAAATGGGGAGAGACTAACCATAATTGCAACTACACAAAGTAAAAGAAAAATTATTAGGGGTTCCGGAGCTCCGGGTGGCGACTTGATTGGAAATTAGTTCCACAGTGTATAATATTATAGATGATTGGGTACTTGATAAAAAAAAGTCCAAGAATTTGTATTTGACATGACTGCATCAAATACGGGACGTATGAATGGTGTTTGTCAGTTATTAGAAAGACGATTAAATAGAAATATTTTAATTTTCGAAAGTCGACACCATTTTTCCGAAATATTACTATCGACAGTTTTTCATGAATTATTTCTAGCATCTTCAGGACCAGATATTTAAATATTTAAAAGTTTTAAGAGTGAATGGTTAAATCTGAAAACAGACGAGTATACAGATAGAATTTTTGTACAAACAAATTGAATGAATAGTGGCCAAGAGACGATTACTGTGAATTCTTAGAATTGATTTTACTTTTTTTATGAGAAATACTTCCAAATTTACAACGCACAATAAAACGTCCAGGTGCTTATTACCATGCTAGGTGGATGGCAAAGGCCATATATTTCTTAAAAATATATCTTTTCCGAAATCAATTCAATCTTAAAAAAAAGCAGTACATAACTAGGATGTTATTGGCATTGAATGTTTTTATTGTTAAATGTTATACAACTTACTGGTTTACTGTAAACTATCAAGAAAAATCTCCTTTACAGGATTTAATCATCTTACGATATCTATATAATTATCCTATAGAACAAATTTCGAAAAAATAATTAATTTTGCTTTCAACTTTTGATAAATTGACGTTTTTTTTAGGTTTTAGCATATAATTTTGTAACTAAGATACATAGAGAAAATATGTAAAGAAACTTTTTTAGACTTAGTTATATAAAACATTTTTTATTAAAAATTATTTTTTATATATCTAAAAAGTTAAGCAATAATTACCAAAAAATAATTATTTTTATTGTTTTGTGTAAAAGTTCATACTTTGGGCTCGAGTCGATAAGTGTTAACTTTATTTGATTGGCCTGAAACTTATTAGGGTTTAGTTATAGACTAAATAGAACTTTAAAAAATTCCAGTCCTTGGAGAAATTCCGATATTTGAAAAATAAGTGGCACCTTAATATGTATAATACATAAGTCATATTATGGTTTGTGCAGACTAGTCAATATATTACGTACTTACCTAATTTTTAAAATCCTATACCCGACTATCAACCCCATGTAAAATTACCAGTGTCTAAAATATTTATACCATTCACTAAGTAATATCCAATAACTCATATTTTAACGATTTGAGTATATTTTAAATTTCGATTTGAGCTAAGAATATATTGGTATTACAATAATATGTTTATTTTTTTTTTGAGAAACCTTTTGACCAGGTGTCAAGTTGTATTTTTAGGGTATTTTTCCAGTAGTTTCCCTAAGAGAACGTCATATAAACACGGATTTTAAGGTGTTCTGTATAGATATTTTTAGAAATTTGGATAAAAATAAATATACAATAATATAATAATATTTAATATATTTAAAAAAAAAATTCTTGTGTCAATATAGTTTTTACTATCGTGTAATCGGGATATTTGTTAAAAAAAACATGTTTATACATTTTTCATTTTATCAATTTCAGAATATTGTAAATAGATGAAATGAAAAATAAATTATAGAGAACAAAATTATCTAGCTTCCTACGTACCTATTTTTTTGATATACTCATTTTTACGCAATTTTTGAGTTGTTAAAAATCCATTTTATTTATTTTTAATAATTAAAAATCTTACAAAAAATTAATGTATATATAAAAAAAGGATACGTAGAGCACTATACATGCATAATGTTATTAACTATAATTTGTTTTATATTTCGTATTTCTAACAGGTTTTTACAAACATGTTAATCAAAATTAAAAATTATATAACTCAAGTTTTTTTTTGAAAGTATATAGTTACGACGTTCTTTTAAAGAAAGCTCGTCTTTTATAACGAAAATATTTTACAAATGTTAGGGAATTATCAAAATAACAAAAAAAG
The DNA here is from genome assembly GCA_025469235.1 of Pemphigus obesinymphae. Lineage (NCBI taxonomy): Eukaryota > Metazoa > Arthropoda > Insecta > Hemiptera > Aphididae > Pemphigus > Pemphigus obesinymphae. Next base: position 29,654 of record JAIPRL010004362.1, read on the forward strand.
CTATCATGGTTCACTATTTTTTTTTTTTTGGTTGAAATTTGTTGTATACAAAAAAATGATTTATATTGCTTTCAAATTCAATATATCCACCACTAGTATCGTATCTAACGAGCAAAAGTATAGGTACTTTTCCCCCTTACTGACTGGATTTTTTAATAATACAGATAACACACAAATGATTAGTTTATACTAAATACTTATTTCGCGTATCGTATTAATTTTTACATAATTATTGAATTTTTATAATATATCTGTCATGACGTAACTTTATTTTTTGACCGAAATTTCTATGGGAAACATTTACAAACAATATACAAAATATATTCATTAATATTAAAAAACACCAAATGTTTTCACTAATACAAAAACCGTATTTTTATATTTATTTAAATTAACTTTTATATGGTATCAAACGATACTCGAGTTGTAGCCAATTTTATATAGTACAAATATCATCGAAATTATAGAAACTTGAAGTTTGCTTATGTCTTTGACAATAATTATAAGTACACAAAATATAACCAGAAAAAGTTTTTCTTTTTCCGACAGTATCCATAACAACTGCAGAGACCCATTTGTAATGTGAAAATCCCTAAATTTCAACAGAGGACGACAATAATAATAATAATAACATGATGTTTACGATCTAAGCACATAAACGTAAACCAACTATAGTATAATATACTAAATAATACTTTTAAAAAGTATTTAAATAAGTATTTTCAAAATCTTCCACAAATATTAATCAAATGTTATTTCTGAAATTAGCAGTAAAAAATAAAGCAGTAAAATCGTTAAACGGATATTTCGTTTCGAACAAAACGTCGAATTTTTATTAAATTTTATTTACGAAAGAGATTCGATAGTATATAATATATAATATACGTATAATACGACGATAAACAGATAAAACTGGTATCAAATGAAATAAAATAAAACACGGTATACTTAACACGGTGTGTATATATCGGCAAGTAAAATAATGTACCGTGACAGTTATTTCGCACATAAAATTATGATACATCGAAGGAATAAAATATGGGAAATTACGATTCAAGTCAACGTGTCATGATGTACTGGGAAAAACGAATAAAAATAATAAATATCCGAAGAAGACAAACTACCCGCAAAATGTATAATCCTCAACGTTTACATTAGATTTTTTTTTTTCTCAACGTACATATTATAAATACTGATGCTGTGTGCGATCCATCAACATCACGCCGAATTATTGTATTTCGCGCAGAAATCTCGCGAGAAACAACCTTTGGTTGTGTACATATATATATATATATATTATGAGATCGATATAATATACATTATATTACATATAACGTTAGATTATGCTATATTATAAGTTAAAACACAATAAATATAACAATACGCACGCTTATTGAACGATGATATATACGAAATGATAATAGCGTATCGCGTTTATGAATTATTTACTTTTTACCAGAGCACTCGTAACCCTGAACAACACGTACCTATAACCTGCAGTGTTTATTTAATCAGTATAGGACCCATGAATCTGTTATCCGTAGGACCCATATAGATTAAACCGGTATTCACCGTAGTTAAGTTAACATAAAATTAAAATGATTATATCCCAAAACTAGAATAATCCCAGGTAACAATTTCCAATGTATACCTAATATTAATAAATATTGGTTTTTGATTTAAAATTAAATATTCAGTAATTATTATTTAACTAATATTCAAATATAGGTATTATAGGTATTGAGAAACAATAATATTTAAATTAAAATCGACAATTAATAAACGTTTATTATTTAATATTGTATTGTATGTTAGTATTTATATATATATATATTTAGTATTATACAGCTATAGTACTTATATATTATATTTCTGGTTATATTATATACTTATTATATAGGTACAAAATGAATTAATCGGTTTCGCGATTCGTCCATTAACGGTTTTACAATTTAATTAATATTTTTTACGGCTAAAGTAGTTTGTACTATAGACGTTCAATAATAATTTACCTCCCATCCCTTTTCCCCCTTAATGGTCGAATTAAATAAAAATCCTTTCTGTATGTATATCTAAATCAATCTAATATTTATTAACATTTAAATTTGGTTCATTTAATGAGAATCCAATGAATATAAAATCAAAATTAAATGAAAAATAAATATTTATAAAATATTGAATGTTGGAATTTTAATGTTTATTAAATGTTTAATAAATATTTTCATGTTACTCGGAATAATATGATTTTAAAAACGCGTGATATATAAATTTATGGTGAAATTACGTCAGGTTTGGTTAAGTTAGAATAAAAATTGTTCTGTCGTGTTTTGTTTACAAAGTTTTGACTTTCTTACACGGTTGTTTTAGTAATATATTAATATCTATGAACTTAATACCTACATTACAATTATTTATTATACATGTTAAAAACTTTTAAAATACATAACATATTTTCAGTATCTATTATATTAACATAAACCTATGTTGAGCATTGCATCCCGTTATCCCAATAAGCATCAAACGTGACGCTTTTTATTCTATTTTTTTATAATTTGTCAAGAGACCTTTTATTTGCTTATATGCTATTTTTAAAAGCGATTTCTAAATTTTTAGAGGAAATTTAGGCAAATTAACTTTTTATTTTGTCACTTTTTTTTTAATTTTCATAAATAGGGCACCTTGCTCTATATGTAATAAATCTATTTTTATTTTGACGTTGGAATCGGACACCTAAAATGTATGATTAAAAATACGAAACTTATAAATTTAAAAATATGTAGTCATAGTATAGTTAGTATCTATATACATTTTAGTCATCGAATAGAATACTATAGTGTATATATATATATATATATATTAAATTTGAAAACAATGATATATTATTATTTCTTTCGATTCTAAACTCGGTGTAATTTTTTTTCAGATTTACTAAATTTTTTTATTATATTTAGTAGTTTTTAAAATGTCCTATTAAACAGATATTTATCGGGAGAATCTTACTCGAATACTTTTAGTTTCTACCCGAAATATGTGTACATCTATATATTTATATATATCAGAATCTAAAATTGTTATAAAATTGACCGAAAAGTAATGATATAATATTATATTTTGATATTTTAACCACAATATAGTGATATAGTTAACATTTGGTGTACATTTCAAGGTTTTGGCATTAAAATTATCCAATTTATTACAATTTTCGTTATTTTGGTCGTTATGCTAAAAGCTTCAATTAATTACAGGGAAAATGTAAAAATAATCAATTTAAAGTACCAAAAAGAATACATTTTCCATCTAAACTTTTTAGCGAAATAAAATAATTTAATGTTATATTTTCATATTTCATAATATCTTGTAAAAATGTTAACAAAACCTTACTTGTAGACTTGTAGAGAGAGAAGTGAACGTATTTTATACTGTATTTCATGAAAGATCTCCGGAGTCGCGAATTTGACGCAGTGTGGCCGTAGTGAGGTCGAATTTTCTCCCACTATTGTGGCGCTTATTTACAATATTTAAAATTATTACCAATGTTTATACAGCGATCAGTGTGACAGTGTGTATCATGGTAAGTGACAAGTGATAAAAAATAAATACAATAGGTGCCACATTTATTTTTGTAGTACAAACTATGTTAACGAGTGTGGTTACGAGAGGGATGAATTTTGTGCGGATGATCTTTCGTGAAATTCAATATATTATCATTAATATGGACTCTCTTAAAACCCGTAATGAAAGCTACGGTATCGTATAATTATCTGTAGTTAAAAATTTCGGTTAAATTTAATTTTAAGGGACGTGGGGTATTAGGAAATTTGTAAAAACAACATTATGTTGCTGTTTTAAATTTCGAGTGATTGTTGCTAAATGGAGAATGGTCTAATCTAGGGAGGCCACTTATCCTATCTCCACATAGCACACTTTAGAGTCTTTAGACGATCGAGATAAAGTATATAAGTTGATATTATTGTTATTATTATTACTGTAAATACACATTATATATACTTTCTTATACGAATATAGTTGTTGTTCAAGTTAATTTTATTACCGGAAGCCACGGAGAGAATCGTCAATTAAACGTATTAAGTCAATAACATCAACTTAAACCATTTTATATCATATATAATATGTATAATAACACACAATTCTTCGGATTAATGTTTAAAATGATTACAAATTATGTCTTTATGTAGTTGTCAGTGTAATTTTATCAGTTGAATACATGTAGAGGTATATGGATTATAATTTATGGGTATATGAACCATAACAGTTGTTCGAATAATTTATTTAAGAAAATGAAATATATAGGTTAATGTTAAAGATACAAGTATTTCGAGGCAATAAAGAAGCCTGTAAAGAATACTATGTTCGGAATTCCGGACTTATTAAAAACTGACAGGTCAAAATAATGAATAAGAGAGATTTTGTTGGAGGGAATCTTTGGAAAGTTGAATACTTAAGAAAGAGTATAAAGTGTCAGGCGAGACGTGAGATACGTCAAATAAATAATTGATGAGTTAGGGGACGACGGGAGCCGGGAATCGCAGATCAAATATATGAACAACAGTCATTAGTAATTAAAATAATTTCCAAAAACTATCTGTAACATTTATGAACAGAAAAATAGTATGACGTGGTATAACAGGTATTAGGTAATATAAAAATACCATTTTTCAAGTTTAAAATGGTGCAAATCTATCGAAATTACTATTTCGAATACGCTTCGAAGGGTAGTAGTATACGTGGTCTGTACACAATACACATTTAATATCGTGTTTTTTATTTACTTATCAAAAGATTAATATAACTCCTACGGAACTTCTCCTTGTGACTTTTGTGTTCCATTATTAAAACCCGTTATATATTACTTTATCGAACATTTATTATTATCCATATAAATGAAAAATTTGTGACCTATTCTTAAATTTGATTTTCAGTTTCAAAACGTTCCATGTCTAATGAAATTCGGTGTACCTATAGTCTATGTATAATTAAAATATGAATAACATAATTTATTTTACGTAAGGATATATAAGAATCATTTCCTTTGAAATAGTACAATATTTTTATTTCATTTGGTGCGTATGTTTTAATATTATAACGACGAGTTTTATTATTGTTTCCCATGATAATAAAATTATAGTAAACGCTATTTTTTCTTTTTAACAATTAAACTTATATTATTATAAGTATAACTGGTTAAAGTAGTGATTTTGTAATATTATTATTTTTGATATGTTTTACTTTAAATATTAAATATATTATAATATTTATATAAACCAAAATTATGTTTATACCGTATTTAAAATCATAATTTATTAAAAAAATAATTTAAAAAATAATATTATCTTTAAAATAAAATCAGAAAATTTAAATTGTTTATGAGTTTTATAATATATTCTTGTATAATATATTTTGTCGTTTTAAAGACTTGTGTATTTATTTTACAAGCCTTCAAAATTTGATTAAAAAAAAAAAAAAAAATTATCTGTACCTTGTTTAGAGCAACTAGGTACAATAATATGGTCGTTGTGAATTAGTACTTATTCGTAGAAATTGGGTTATAGATGGCAGTGTCCGGGTTAGTGGTGGGGTAGCCCAGTAGATTAGACAGTTTTGCCAGGAACCACCGGATACGGTGATCGGAAGTGTTATTTAAATAATAATAATAAGTAATAGGGAAAATAATGATGATAATACTATAGAGTATAGTTTATAATAACATTTATAATTATTGTGGTGAGTGAAATACTGCGTATTAATAGCTTTTATTTATTGTACCTATAGATATATCTTATAAAATTATATGTTTGACCATGTTGATAATATGTTATTAAAATGGCTGAATTAGAATTACAACACTTCTGCAATCAGAAATAGCATGCTCGTGATGTTAAATAGCCTTCAAAAATAGTCCAATACATTAAATCAAAATTTAAAATTAAATAAATATAAGTATATTTTTATATAAGAGTAAAATAAAAATATCACTCAAAAATATAATTTCTAGGCTCCTATTTGTAATCGATGTAATATTATGAAAATAAATATATTTAGTTTTTTGACAAGCCACAATTTATTATTTCAACAGTGTATCTGCGTCTACCATAGATATTAAGGATGTTGAAACACAAAATTTGGAATATTGGCAATTCATTATATATGAAAAGTCTGTGCGTTATACATTAATGAGCGTTAGAGTATAAAAGTTATAATCTCTTAAAATTTTAAAAAATTTTAAAATTATCCTTAAATTTTCCTCCTTTAACATACAAATTTATTAGTAGAAACTGCTGAAAGAGATAGATATTTTTGAGCACTTTCAGATGTCCGATCTAAATTTGGTTAAAAGATTTGTACTCATCAACCTTTTTACTAGATTATGTAGGGTATGTAGATTACCTAAATATTTATCATTGTACAACTTAATATAAATATAATTTAAAAGAAAAATGTTTTGCTTGTATTTTAAATAAATTACAAAAAAGTAATCGAACATCAAGAAATACGTAAAATAATTTTCCAATTATTGGTTTTACCACAAAAATTTACTCCAAGAGACAAGAACAATATTTTAATTTTTAGTTTATAGTACTTTTCGAGTAGTAAAATATACAGAGTTCCTTCTCTCCTGTCATCCTCATTATTTTCAAAATATCTACAACGGGTTATGACATTGAATTATTATATCAAAACAAACAGCCCATTTTGAGATAGAATTCGGAGATATTTAAATTACATATTCTGATCACTGTATAAACACTCTCCATAAACTATAACCACGTTATAAAAACATATCATTGTATAAATGTTTCCAAATTATATCATAACCTGATGTTTAATATTTTAGAAATGAGATATGAAATTGAAAATTAATAACATTCAAAAATATCAATCTTGGTTAGTTCACTGTAATAATTGTCTAATTTTTTAGTGTACCCCGAATCATAGTTACTTAAAAAATTAGCTCAAAAATAGACCTCAAAATTCGAAAAACCAAGTAAATCTACAAAAATTGCATTTGAAATCCATTTGATTCGGCAGTGATAAGACTATTGTATTTTACTAAATTATGTCTGTATAGCATTGTTATATACAATAATGAACAACGTGTCATATAGTTTATAGGAATTTAGATAATATAATTATAATGAAATAATATATTTAAAGAGTTTTATGATTGTATAGATAAAATGACCAGATTTACATTAATACTCTAATGGTTATACAGTATACCATATTGTATGAAAGCATAAATATTATTTTATACAATTTATAAATGTATCGTATCTCCTTTAAATAGAACGTACAAGACACATTGTAATAACTATGTATTTTGTAAGATGATTAAGACGCATACTGCATATCTAGTATTTGTATTGTTTCAGGAAATATGCTTGAAACGAAACCACTTGGTACAGAATCTAAGAATTAAATCTAAATTATACATATCCAGGAATATCGAGAATCAAGATTTTGAGAAAATCGTAACTATATATTATAGCGTAATCTCTGGGGTGAACGAAATCGAAATAAAAAAATACTGTATAATATGTTCGGAAATACTCAAAATGGATTATATTATACGAGTATAATATATGGATGTAATAATTTAAAATAAAACACGAAATAGAAAACAATTTTAAGTAATAGTATTCCAAAAGAAATATATTATTAATACCGAGTATTCACAATCAATGGATCCACATATATCATATCTCATTCTACGTATCCACAATCGTATTATAGCTATTACATGATAACAAAATAATTTATTCAAATATATTTTCAATATTGATAATAGATATATAATGGATACTTAAATAAATTACCTAGTACATTTGTTAACATTGACTACGCAGTATGTTCAAAATTACTAAACATTCATATTCATTAAACATAAAAATAAAATTTGAAAATATAGGTATAATAATATATATAAATGAGTGTTAGTACTAAATTATCCATATTTTGGAGTGTAACACAAACAAAAAAATAAAAACCTCTAAACAAACGAAAAAAAAAAAAAAAGACTATGAAATGACTCGTCAACTTTAGTACCTAATTGATATTCTAATACTATATCAATAATATCACGGCTTTAAGAATTGCATTTTTTCTTACTTGTCACTTTTTGACACTTTTTAAAGTATTTCTACTGAATATAATATGTAAACTGTATAGCAATATTTGAAATTGTGTAACAAGTCATATTTCGAAATAAGAGCATATAGGCTTCTATACTTATTAGGTGTAGTATTTAATATTATACTATATTGATGGGTTGAATTAAGTGACTTATAAAATCAATTATATAAAGTATGATATCGATCCGATAACACGTACTGATAAATATGTTACACAAACGTATCGTAAAAACCATGGATACGAAGGTTATTATAGAAATATGAAAAAGTGAAAAAGTACCGGCAGCTCTCCTCGTGCAAGTTAAACGGAACTACTCGGGTTGTCGATAGCCAGGAACAACAACAATTATACACTACTCCAAAATGGTTTTCATCTACAATCTACAACCCATTTAATACGTTTATAAGTAAATCATGCAGTCACCCAGATGGTGACATGAAGTAATATTCGCTTAATTTTCATAAGAATTTTCAATGTAGGTACACATTAATATAATAGCTCGACGAGTTTAATGAAGACCATTTAACCGTACCATTTATTGCCGTGGTCAAACTAGAGTTTTTAGAAAATATGTCAAATGATTGATTATTATTATTTATCCGTGGATGTATCGTCATGGATTACAGAAAAACTTTTTATTCCATGGTCAGCAGTTAATATCAGACAAGAATAAAATGAACCAATGACATGGTGATATCAAGTCTGTATGGAATTAAGAGGATGTTACACTCGCATTTGTTGTCTCTGTCTATCTAATTACAGATAATATAGTAAAATCACACTACGCAGAATTGAAATGTTGCCGTTTAGGTTAAATTTACAGTATAAACCAGGGAGTCAAAACGGGTTTGAACCCGGGGTGAGAACCCGTGTAACCCGCAAAATATTAAAACCGTGTTAAAGCCGAAACTCGTAACCCGGAAAAAGTGAAACACGTTTTTTAAACCCATACCCGGAACCCGGAAAAAATTTAAACCGTTTTTTGACCACGTATTCCTAACCCGGCAAAATGAAAACCGTGTTAAACCCGAAACCCGGCAAATACGGGAAACGTTTTTAAATGCGTAACCGAATTT